>MU122337.1:27720-60243 GCA_014904905.1 Wilcoxina mikolae CBS 423.85 | reverse complement strand
TGCCGAATTACTTGGAATTCTTAAAGCTGCACAAATATGCTTTCAGATATGTCAATGTAATAACCTCACCAAAAGACACATATAGATCTTCACAGACAATCAAGCTGCCATACAACGTCTCAATACTTTCAAACCTGGCCCTGGACAGTCCATTTCCCTGGCACTTTCCAATATCTCCAACAACCTCCATGCACTCAAGACTATGATCACAGTACAATGGGTTCCTGGCCATACAGATGTACCTGAAAACGAACTTGCCAACAAGTTGGCAAAACAGGCCACTCTTGAAAAACTACCTACCTACTATCATACATCCTTATCATACCTTAAGAGGATAACCCGAGCAGCCAAAATGCAGGAATGGGGTCAGTGGTGGGTGCGACACCCAGCAAAGGGAAAAAACTACGTTGAAACTTTTCGTACCAAACCAGACCAGATCTTCACCAGTGGTAACCGCCAGTTTACCTCAACTGTCACACAATTACGAACAGGCCATGGTTACTTCCGCAGTTACCTATACAAAATACCAACAAACTCTGTTGACTCCCCACACTATCCATATTGCTATGGAGGTCCCCAGTCACCAGAACATCTTCTTTTGAGATGCCGCTTATATCAATGCGAAAGACAAAGAATGCGGAAAGAAATTGCAGTGGTTCACCCTCGATATCTCTGGAAGTATCTTCTATATACAGAAAAAGCAATGCAATCTTTGAAACATTTTCTGCACGACACACATTTAGCAATACGAAGGTGGTACTTGGATCAATTCCGTGATGATGAATTCCTTGGGCAGGGTAACAATCGGTTTGTGGGTCAGGAAACTGTCAACAATAATGTGTAGGAACATCAGAGCGTGATTGGAGAGGATGATGAGGGGCAGAAGGAAGAATCGGAAGGGGAAGGTTTGGTGAGATAGATTGTGCAAAGGAGAAACGGGAAGGGTAGAGGAGTGTAAACTCCAGGGGGAGAGCCTGCATGATATGTAGGACCAGACTGAACGAAACTGACAAATTTCTCACTATTGTACTAAGTCTCTTACAGACCACTATGATTGTTTTTGAATGTTTCTTTATAACTAGAGCAGGAGTGACAGGAGGCTGCGGAGCGGTGCTACCTAGCCAGGGGTTTTTCATTTTTCCTTTGCTCAGTTTCATTTGTTATGCTTGTTCATAGTTATTCGTTTGTACTTCACCGGCCATAGCCTATGGGCTGCATACTGTATGATGAATAAATAAATAAATAAATAAATAAATCGAAAAGGAACGGCTAATGGAAAAGCCGATGCCTTGTCAAGGCACCCGGAGTTCGCCCAAGAGAGGGGGATACAACTTCGGCAACCTTGTTAGGTCCAGAATATTGGTTAGAAGTTGAAGCGATGGATCTGGATGATGATGATTGGGAAGAAATTTCTTTGGCATGATTTTCGGTAAATCAGTTAGTTGGATCAGTTAAAGGAAGATTTCAGAAGAAAATCGGTCAGGATGAGGAGTATCGTAAGATACTAATGAAGGTTCAGGATAAGGATCAGAATGTTGACGGAAGGTTCGGGATTCAAGAAGATGGAATGTTGTATTGGAAAGGAAGGTTATATGTACCTGAGAGTTTTCAGAAGGATGTCCTACACCAAGAATACGACTCACGGATTGCCGGACACTTCGGTCGTGAACGCACCCTGGAACTTATCACAAGGAACTTTTACTGGCCTAAACTAGAGGACGACATACTGGAATACTGCAACAAGTGCGACTCATGCCAATGAACAAATGTACCCCTACATGTTAAGCACGGTCTACTTCACCCGCTCAAGTTACCATCCTCACTTTGAACTTATATATCGGTTGACTTTATTGCCGACTTATCCGAGTCAAACGGCAACAGGCATATTATGGTAGTCGTCGATAGGTTCACCAAGATGGCGTACTTCATACCTACTGATAAGCGGCAGTCGTCCACGATTGCTAAACTATTTCTCAACAATGTTTGGAAGTACCACAGCATGCAGATGAATATAGTAGCAGATCGCGATGCAGTATTTGCAGGACATTTTCTTGCCGACTTATATCAGTACCTTGGGATTAAGTGTTCGATGTCTATGGCTTTTCATCCACAGACTGACGGTCAAACCGAATGCATCAACCAGACCATCGAACACTTCTTGCGTACATACTGCAACTATGAGCAGTCGAACTGGAATGAAATGTTACCTATAGGCAAATATGCTTACAATAATTCGAAACACGTGGCCACAAAGATTACACTGTTTTCCACCAACTATGGCTACGAGGCTCGCAGGAATTGGCCAACGGAGGTACAGTTTCGAAAACCAGGTTTAGAGTTGTATGCACACTACATGGTCGAAGCTTTTAAGCGTTTAGAGGAACATCTCGAGATTTTCAAGGATAAGATGAGCAAATATTATGATCGAAAGCGGCACTCACCTCCTCAGTACAAGGTCAGAGATCTGGTCATGCTTAGTGTTGGCAAGGAACTGCCCGGGGTTTGTACAATTAACGAACCGATTTGATCCGCGCGAACCGGATCCTTGCCAAGCCTTTCGCCTCAAACCCCACCATTTCGAACTACAACTGCGAACAAAAATAAGTAAGCGAGATCTTGTCAGATCGGCCCGGAATCTAGTGCATCTTGTAGCCAACCTCTCCCGCTACAAGATGCGCTAACAATCGAGCCGATCGGACAGGAACTCGCTTACCTATTGTCGTTCGAAGATAGATTATTCGCGAACCGGTTTGGACAAACCTCGGAACTTCATCCAAATCTCGGATCGAATCCATACCGAACCCGGCCTTGGTTCGATCAGTGACGAACCGATCCGCTTTGTTGCCAACACTAGTCATGCTAGACGGTTGCAACATACGAATCAAGAGGCAATGCCGTAATTTTGATGGCAAGATATACGGACTGTTCAAAATATCCAAGGTCGGAGGCAATAAGCGATGGTGCAGACTCAAACCACCCTCAATGTGGATCATTGACCCGGCATTTCATGTAGCCCTGTTGGAACCATATCGGAGTGACGCCTCAGAGCGGGAGGTACTACCAATCGAAGCCGATGATGGGGGCTGGATACCTGAGTCTATCATTGCCAGCAGGCCAACTGACAATGATCACCAGAAACACGTTTTGTTAGTCAAATGGACTGGGTATTCACACGACGAGAATACCTGGGAGTCATTTGAACATCTTAATGATATTGCGCCCGAGCTTATAACTGAATATTATGAAAAGAACCCAGAAATTGAAAAAGATAAACGATGGAAACCAACGACCAAACCAAAGGCACGAAAGAGACGGTAGTTATGAATTTCATTTATAAAACTCATTCTGCCCTGAGTTAGGCAGAGGTCATTATTATGTTAAGAGAAATTATATTTTTAGTTTTGATACCCACAGTTATGAGATATAACGGACACGCTGTCTGAGTGGTATTTATTGTTTGCACACTTTTTATGATGGAGATTCTGTTGAGGTCACCACAGCTAGAGAGGGAGGTACTGTTAGAGGTTTTTCCTTAGCAGGTGCACGAGGTATGGTGGATGTCCATAGCAATCTACATTCAGCCACGTGTCACTATGGTTGGTCGATGTCACACCTGCAGTTATCCCATCCTCTGAGCAATGAAGTCCTACGCGATATACATGCCTATCCAATACTGAGCCATGGCAAAGCGGAATGATTAACCCATACATGCGCAGTACACCTTCTCAATCGAACAGCGATAGTCACGATACTTAGCTGCCAGACCCATCAGTTCAGTACACTTAGGGTGGTATGCTATTATACGCCTAGGTCTCCAATAGTTCTGAACATCATGAGTTGCTGAAGCACGATCATGCCATTGTGGGAACTCTCGGGTCAGCCGTACATGATTGTTTCGACCAGAATTACTTCACCATATCAGCAATATGGGACAGCCGGCTAGAGCTGAGTATGCCTCTACACTCTCCAGCAGGCACACGTCAGAGTTCGACAAGCGGAACATTACTATGTGGATAACTATACAGTCTAGGGACTCCATATGTTAACTTCCCCCCAGTAGTTAAATCTACCTGTTGAGAACTTGTGTATGGGTCGACTTTCCGAGTAATGGCAGATCGCAGTTGGTCTGGTCCGACATAAGCTGCAGCCCTGAAATGGGAGTAAAAGCCATCGAGATGGGAGGTATGATACATGGTATAGCTGCGGCTGGTCGCCGACACAGGACTATGAGCGTAATCATATCCCTGCAACCCACTACCTGATTTAACATTGAGTCGAGAGATCTAAGAGGAAGTAATGGTTCGATGAACGCGTCAGCAGTCATTGCCGAAACCTGTTTGCTGCGTAATCATACAGATCAGAAGAAAAGCAAACGGACTTAGTTGTTATGTGGCAAAACCTGGTGGCCTGAGGATAACCTAAAGGGATGCCTCACACTTTAGAAAGTACCAAACTTTAAACAGAAAAGTAGCACAACCTACCGAGATCGAGTAATCAGCCTAACAATCGGAGGCCATAGCTATCTGAGTACAAATGCCGAAATCATAGAGAGTTCACGAGTAACACGCTCTATAAAAGAACCACCTTTGCACCCGCAGTGTAAAACAGCAAGCTCTAGCAGCAATTCACAGTCAGAACATACCAGCGGACAAGACACTAAAATACTATTGTTGTTTTTCTACTTCATAAATATTGATTTTGAATATACTTTATGAGTCATTTTAGAGATCTTGATTCTATTGTTCTTTATGTACATGACCTCTACGAACGTGGGATTACTCCATACGACTATCGTATTGCGAGTATCTTTGTCCACACATACGATATTGAGTACGAAAACTTTCACTGGTTCTGTACTAGTGAACTTCCCTCCGAATACCACAACCTGTCAGTTGAAGAATACAAAGACTGGTCGTATTACGACAACTCCGAAGATTATCTTCAAGATACATATAACTTTTAAGGAGTAGGTGTCTAGAATTTACTGCTAAGTATCCCCGTAACAGATCCACTCTCTGCAATAGACACTCCAGCTGTATCAAGTACATTCCATGTGAACTTTATATCCAAAGGAGGACGGAAGGGCAAATATAGTAGTTCAGGCAGACTGCTGTCGATCTCACCATACCCACAGCTCAACATTTCTCATGCACAATCAAGTACAGGTAAAGTCAATAGTACAGGTCATAACAGAGCCACCTCTGGGCCACCCCAACCATCATCTCCACCTCAACAACCTATCAACATGGATAATATCGGAAACTCTGAAAATGAATACCTGAATCTTGAAGATGCTCCACAGAATGATGAGATTGATGACCAAAGCTCTGATGACGATGATTTTAATTTATTTATTTATTCATCATACAGAATGCAGCCCACAGACTATGGCTGGTGAAGTACAAACAAATAAGCATGAACAAGCATAATAAATGAAACCGAACAAAGGTAAACCGAAAAACTCCTGGCTAGGTAGCTTCACTCTGTAGCCTCCTGTCACCCCTGCTCTAGTTACAAAGAAATATTCAAAAACAATCATAGTGGTCTGTAATACAGTTAGTACAATAGTAAGTAATTTGTCAGTTTCGTTTGACCTGGTCCTGCATATCATATGGGCTCTCTCCCTGGAGTTTACCCTCCTGCACCCTTCCCCTTTCTTCTTCGCACATTCTATCCCACTACCCCTTCCCCTTCCGATTCTTCCTCCTGCCTCTCATCATCCTCTCCACTCTCACTCTGATATTCCTCCAAATCATTGTTGACACTTCTCTGACCCACAATCTGATTGTTACCCTGCCCAAGGTATTCATCATCCCGGAATTGGCCCAGGTACCACCTTTGTATTGCTATATGTGTGTCATGCACAAAATATTTCAAAGGTTGCATTGCTTTACCGGTATATAGAAGATACTTCCAGAGATATCGACGGTGAACCACTCCAATTTCTTTCCGCATTCTTTGTCTTTCAGGTTGATATAAAGAGTATCTCAAAAGAAGATGTTCTGGTGACTGGGGACCTCCATAGCGACATGGACAATGCAAGGAGTCAACAGAGTTTGTTGGTATTTTGTATAGGTAACTGCGGAAGTAACCATGGCCTGTTCGTAATTGTGTGACAGTTGAGATAAACTGGTGGTTACCACTGATGAAAATCTGGTCTGGTTTGGTACGGAAAGTTCCAACATAGTTCTTTTCCTTTGCTGGGTGTCGCATCCACCACTCACCCCATTCCTGCATTTTAGCTGCTCGGATTACCCTCCTAAGGTAGGATAAGAAGGTATGATAGTAGGTAGGTGGTTTGTCGAGAGTGGCCTGTTTTGCCAACTTGTCGGCAAGTTCGTTCTCAGGTACTTCTGTATGGCCAGGAATCCATTGTACTGTAATTGTAGTCTTGAGTGCATGGAGGTTGTTGGAGATATTGGAGAGTGCCAGGGAAGTGGACTGTCCAGGGCCGGGTTTGAAAGTATTGAGACGTTGTATGGCAGCTTGATTGTCTGTGAAGATCTATATGTATCTTTTGGTGAGGTTATTATGTTGACATATCTGAAACCATATTTGTGCAACTTTAAGAATTCCAAGTAATTCGTCATTGTAAACTTCTTATGGATGGCCGGTTGGGTAGGTCGGTTCCATGACTGCTTCTCCTGTCATTTCCACAACGGTTCCTACCCCTATGTTTTCCTTCAATATTGATCCATCCGTATAACAAACATTATTGCGGTTATCTTTTTTCAACATTACATATTTGGTTTCGTGGTCTTTGGCTTCCTTTTCTTTTGGAATGGGACTAATGTGTGTTTTGACTTTGCTTTCGATCCATGGTGGGCAGGCGGTGGTGATGACGATGATGCTTCTGAAGATGAAAATTATTAAAACCCCGTTACCAACCTATTGAATCGCAACGATGAATATGAAGACCGAATTTATAAGGTATTCAAAGTCCTCCTTGAACCACTTCACAAGGATATCTATAATATCAACAAACGTCTTATCACTCAAAATCAAAAATTGGCAACTCACTTGGCATCAATTGAAACCAAACATGAAATTGCCCTCAACACCATCGCCACTCTTGGACAACGAGTTGAACATCTTGTTCAAATCTAAGCCTCACAGAAAGTTGCACCGCCAGCACTTCCAGACATACTAACACTAGCAGTCCCAGAAGGGACTTCCCCAATTCCTACATTATGATCAGCAATTGCAGCAGCATGTGCAAACAAAGATCCCCTGAAAGACAAGAATGGATGTACCCTGAACCACTACCCGCTCACCAAAAAACAATGCACACTGATAATTGCCCGGCACAGTATTCAACCAGTCACTGCCAACCTTACCCAACTTAAACTTGCAATCAATACCACCCTCCGAAGGTGCCAAGCTGATCTCTTGGCCAACATTGGCCATGTCTCCGCAAACTACAAACATAACATGGTCCTCCTCACTGCTGATATGTGCCCTGTGGAATTAGTACTAGCTTATAAAGCTGCTATTGAGGAAACAGTTCGCTCAGTTGATACAAATACCCACAGTCTCAAAAAGAAAAAACCTGGATCTGAATGATTGTTCACTCCATCGACATAAATATGTTTCACGAATGTGAAATGGGAATGAAATTGTTGAAAGAAGATATTGAGATGAACAACAATCATATCAAGCTCACAACACTACCACGATCTCTGACTAAGCCAGAGACATGACCTCATTAAAAATCAACCACAATAGTTATTGCTGTCTGCACTGAACATGAAGCAAAACTTATATAATATCACGGAGTTGAAGTTGACGGAAAAATAAGCAAGGCTGCACGATATGTGGTGTCCTGACCAACTGATCAATATACTATTTGTCAACAATTTGGCCATTTCTACCTGCACTGCAAACAACCTGCCACATGTAATATATGTGTCGAACCTCACACTACCACTTCCCACTCATATGGAGCATATCCCAGCAAAGAGAAACCATGCGACCAAGATATTGTCAAATATTCCAACTGCAAGGGAAATCATCGGGCCAACGAGTCCAAATCTCCAACAATCACCACCCTCCGTACCAAAGTATGAGCCAAGTTCATGAAAGCCCACCCAGTCCCCATCCATACCAAAATAACATTCTTATTCATCAAAACAAATTCGAATTATACAACATAATTGCAACCATTCCTCTTTAGTTATCAATATACTTCTTAATTTTGCAGTTGGAATGGCTGACCTTCTTTTACTCCAAGAACCTGGATTCAATCCAGACAACACATTCATTACAACACATCCTGGATTTGAGCTTCTGATACCACCTAAAAACTTAAGAAAACACAATAGGACTATTGCCTATGTGGCCAAAAACAATCCCTATATCAAATGCTCCCCACGAACCGATATCAGCCAGGATCCAGATATTTAAGTCCTTGAAATATCAACTCCCTCAATTTCACCAATCACAGTCTTCAATATTTATAATGAACATGAAGGATCCTCCAACCTCTACACCATTCCAAGAAGCTTCGCCAATATCCCATTGCCTGAACGATGTATTTTTGCTGGTGACATGAATGCCCATCATTCATGGTGGAATTCACAAATCAAAACACCCAAACGCGCAGACCAAAATGTTCAGATCATGGAAACAAACAACTTTTCCCTCCTCAATGAACCGGACACCCCAACATACTATTACTGAACTGGTAAGGGAACCTCAATTATCGACCTTGCCTTTACATCACAGGCAATCCATGACTCAGTTATAAACTGGGCAGTGGATGACAATGTTTCAACTGGTTCAAACCATGCAATAATTCGATTCGACTTTGTGGCAGAAACTGAACTAGTTATCACCGACTCCAATACGATACGATTCAACTGGAACAAAACAGATTGGGACATATTTTCCAAAACTCTCAATACACTTTCCCATACCTCACAATTGGTCTGCAAATACCTACATGAACAGCCATCTGAATCAAACCTCGATAAAGCTGCTGAGCTACTGTAAAGGCATACATACTCGTACGTATATAAGTGTAGATACGGTTAGAAACGAGGATTCGAGAATCAGGTAGATTCAATAGGTAAGGTTATCGATGATGTGCAAGAGCACTCGCACAAGCTGACTATATACTGGGTGGTTGGGCGGTTACCCTGCCATAGGCCGCCATTATATCATCTCCCTCTTTATCTGCAGACCTCCTGGGCTGCATACCCGTACATGAAGAGAAGAAGAAGAAAGAATCCAAGCGTGTACGCCCTCGTACGGCCTCATAAATCTCGCTGCTGATCGGTACCGCTCGAGGGTGACCTTTCGGTATATCTGGCGCACGGGGAAAGTTCACCTCCAGTGGTAGGTGGTAAGATCCGTGCCGTCACCATTTGTACCGGGCCGAGATCCAATAAGAAAAGAAGAGAAGGAGAAAACAAAAAGGAAACGTCCAATTGACCCCTGTAACCTCCATATCTCCATATCTCCAAAGTAGCTCAGCAGCACCAAGCTCCATATCCATATCCAAGCCCATGTGTCCGTAGCTTTCATAGTGCAGCCTCGGTGGTGCTCGTATCGGTAAACGTCATTGGCTCTCGTCATCAATCGTATGTGGTTCATCGATTATCTAACTCGTGAGCATCTAAGAGAAGATCGAACTTACAATATCAATCAAGTGTGCTTAGCTCGCGCAAAGCTTGTGCCCTCGGTAGTCTTTCTCCGTAAGTAAGCTTGCTGCTTTGTTCGTGGATACTAACACGTCGTAGGTGTGCTTTGGAGCTTCTGCTCAGTTCGGAGGAAGGTAATCGTCAAGTGCACTAGAGATCGGAGGAAGGCAATCGTCAAGTGCGCTTGAGATCGTAGGAAGGTAATCGTCAAGTACGTTTCGTAATCTGATTCAGGTGCACTTCCATGCAAACGATGATCGTGATCGCATGCGCTTGAAATCCGAATCGTAGGTGCGGTCATCCCATCCGTCATCAACTACTCTTCCCTTCGTCCTCCGACTTTCTGTTGCCCTCCGACTTTTGCCCTTCGACCTTGCCATCATGACTTCACATTGGTCTTCACTTCAGCTTGGTCTTGACTTCACCTTCCTTCGACTCGGTCTTGACTTCACTTTGTCTTCCGGATTCTTTCGGTCTTTCAGTCTTACTTCATCTTGGGTCTTATCTCGTCTTCATCTTCCTTCCGTTTTTTGACTTCACATTGAGCTTGATGGTCTGACGCGTGTATCGACACGTCAACAAAAGGGGTAATGAGTACTCGTAGGATATCTTGAGGGTAGATCGCGTGTGTGATTTCTCGATGATAGGTAATGCATCGAATAGGGATAATTCACGAAATCCCGTGAGCGAAACGTATCCAATTACTAAAAATCGATAACTGTGTAAAGGCGTACATCCTCGTACGTGTATAAGGGTAGTTACGGTTGCGAATTAAGATTTGAGAATGAGGTAGATTCAATAGGTAAGGTTATCGATGACGTGCAAGAGCACTCGCACGAGCGGACTATATACTGGGCGGTTGGGTGGTTACCCTGCAATAGGCCACCGTTACAGCTACTACGAGACATGATTCTCGATGCAGTAAAGGTATGTACCACTGTCCTATAACTTACAACACATTCAAAATGCTGGTGGACACCCCAACTCAGAATCTCCCGAATAAATATGAACCGAGCCCAGAAGCAGTCGAAGAAAACTCGCCTCGATAGCGATCATATCAAGTTCAAAGCTGTTTGCAACCAATACTTCAGAGATATTCACACCTCCAAAACATCAATGTGGATTGAATTTTTAGCAAATACCCAAGACACCGAAACATTCACTGCCCTCTGTTATAACAAACCAAGGGCAACCCAGAGAATACTATCCCTGTCATTTTCCAACATAACACCTGTTACTTTCAAAGAAAAGGCTGTCCTTTTCTGATCTGCAATGTTCCCTCCACTACCAGTAGCACCTCACCCAACTGATATCTGCAATCGACAGACCCTGCCATGGATCAAATTTACCCCTACTGAAATCAAAGAAGACAATTTTACCTCTGCACCATGCAAGGCCTCCAAATCAGATGGACTTCCCTTTCACTATCTCCAAAATGTTTACTTAGCAGCCACCGAACAATTCAACAGTCTGTTTGCGTTACTTAGAACCACAGGATACCACCCCACCTGCTGGCCACAAGCAATGACTATGATTATCCCGAAACATAGTAAACCTGATTATTCAATACCGAAGGCCTACCGACCTGTTGCTCTTCTCAAGTGCCTTGGCAAGATACTCGAAAAGCTGATGGCAAATCAACTTGCATATATGGCTGAAGAATACAACCTACTACACAAAGATCAAATAGGGGGACAAAGACAATGTTCTGCTATTGATGCTGCCATTGCACTCACACATGAAATTAATCAAGGAAAGCTAGCAACAGAAATCACCACTGTCTTCTTTATCGATGTAAGCAGTACATTTGACAATGTATCCAAAGATCCCCTCCTCCAAATCCTTCGACAAATGGGCTATCCAATAACAATTCAATTGTGGGTAGAACACTTCTAAATCAACTGCACAACAGCACTGGAATTCGATGGAAGAAAGGAAGACCTCAGTCCTATCCGAATAGGGATCCCTCAAGGATCACCGGCATCAACAATTCTTTTCCTCCTGTATCTCAGTCTTCTCTTCTACGAACTTACAACACACTATCCCTGCTTCTGAACTCCAAGGTGTATTGACGATGTTGCCATTGTGGTTCGAAGTGAATCAAAAGCCTATAATGTACGTTCCCTGGAAGCAGCTGTACGAACAGCTTTCAATTGGGCCGCAAACATTGCTGTACGATTTGATGACTCAAAGTAAGAGATGATGCATTTCCACAATAAACGAAACGGCGATACCCCAGACAATAAAAGGATTACCCTACCCAATGGCACAACCATCTCACATGGTACTAAGGGTATCAGCCCAGATGTGGTAAGGTGGATTGTTATTTGGTTTGACAGGAATATTAACTTCAAACTCCATGTTTTGCTGCAGGCCGCAAGTGGCAAAAGAGCCCTTGGAACCTTCAAATTACTAGCCAATACAGAATCAGGATTAACTCCTAGCGCAGTCCGCCAACTATACAAGGCATGTGTTATACCTGTTTGCGACTTTGGGGCCGAAGTATGGTGGAAAAGGCTAGCACCGTATCAACAGAATTTTGAAACAGTTCAGAATACAGCTCTTCGATGTATACTTAGAGCGTTCCTTACATATCCAACAATTGCCTTATACAACGAATCTGCCCTCCCTGCAGTAGCTGTACGACTTAATCACATGTGAAGAAAATACGCAATTTGAATACTCACATTTCCTGAAATGCACCCAATCTGACAATGTTGCCCATCGAAATTCCCTCCATTCTATGAATCTTCTGAGTCCAGTAATACAAGTGGACGCAGGATTCCTTGGGACAGCATTCAACAAAATAATCGAAAATTTGAAACACATATTATTGAAACGTTATCTACTCTCAGTCCATGGATTTCAAATAGCTCGGAGATCGAAACCTATTCTACCACTGCCTGCCCACCATGGATCGAAAGCAAAGTCAAAACACACATTAGTCCCCCTTCAAAAGAAAAAGAAGCCAAAGCCCACGAAACTCAGTACGCAATGGTAAAAAACGATAAGTGCGATATTGTTTGTTATACAGATGGATCAATGCTGAATGAAAATATTGGGGTAGGAACCGTTGTGGAAATGACAGGAGAAGTAGTCATGGAAGCGACCTACCCAATGGGCCATCAACCAGAAGTTTACGATGCCGAATTACTTGGAATTCTTAAAGCTGCACAAACATGCTTTCAGATATGTCAACTTAATAATCTCACCAAAAGACACATATGGATCTTCACAAACAATCACGCTGCCATACAACCTCTGAATACTTTCACACCCGGACCTGGACAGTCCACTTCCCTGACACTCTCCAATATCTCCACAACCTCCATGCACTTCAGACTACGATTATAGTACAATGGGTTCCTGGCAATACAGACGTACCTGGAAACGAACTTACTGACAAGTTGGCAAAACAGGCCAATCTCGAAAAACTACCTACCTACGATCATACCTTCTTATCCTACCTTAAGAGGGTAACCCCAGCAGCTAAAATGCAGGAATGGGGTGAGTGGTGGATGCGACACCCAACAAAGGGAAAGAACTACGTTGGAACTTTCCGTACTAAATCAGACCAGATCTTCACCATTGGTAATTGCCAGTTTGCCTCAACTGTCACACAATTTCGCACAGGTCATGGTTACTACCGCAGTTACATATACAAAATACAAACAAACTCATGTTGACTCTCCACACTGTCCATGTCGCTATGGAGGTCTCCAGTGACCGGAACATCTTCTTTTGAGATGCCCCTTATACCAACGTGAAAGACAAAGAATGCGGAAAGAAATTGGTGTGGTTCACCCTCAATATCTCTGGAAGTATCTTCTATATGCTGACAAAGCAATGTAATCTTTGAAACATTTTCGGCACGACATGCATATAGCAATAGGAAGGTTGTACTTGGGCCAATTCCGGGATGATGAATACCTTGGGCAGGGTAACAATCCAAATTTGAGTCAGGGAACTGTCAACAATGATGTGGAGAAATATCAGAGCGAGAGTGGAGAGGATGATGAGAGACAGGAGGAAGAATCAGAAGCGGATGGGGTGGTGGAATAGAATGTGCGAAGAAGAAAGGGGAAGGGTGGAGGAGGGTAAACTCCAGGGGCAGAACCTGTAAGATTTGCAGGACCAGGCTGAACAAAACTGACAAATTTCTCACTATTGTACTAAGTGTGTTACAGACCACTATGATTGTTTTTGAATATTTCTTTGTAACTAGAGCAGGGGCGGCAGGAGGCTGCGGAGCGGTGCTACTTAGCCAGCGGTTTTTCGTTTTTCCTTTGTTCAGTTTCATTTGTTATGCTTGTTCATGGTTATTTGTTTGTAGTTCACCGGCCATAGCCTGCGAGCTGCATACTGTATGATGAATAAATAAATAAATAAATAAATCCACCATGAATGATGGGCATCCATATCACCAGCAATAATGTATCGTTCAGGCAATGGGATATTGGTGAAGCTTCTTGGGATGGTGTAGAGGTTGGAAGATCCTTCATGTTCATTATAAATATTGAAGACTGTGATTGGTGAAATTGAGGGAGTTGATATTTCAAGTACTTGAATATCTGGATCCTGGCTGATGTCGGTTCGTGGGGAGTATTGAATATAGCTGTGGTTTTTGGATACATAGGCAATTGTCCTATTGTGTTTTCTTAAATTCTCAGGTGGTTTCAGAAGGTCAAATCCTGAGTGTGTTGTAATGCATGTGTTGTCTGTATTGAATCCAGGTTCTTGAAGTAAAAGAAGGTCGGCCGTTCCAACTGCAAAGGTAAGAAGTGTATTGATAACTAAGGAGGAACGGTTGCAATTATTTTGTAAAATTCAAATTTTGGTTGATGATTAAGAAGGTTGTTTAGACATGGGTGGGGGCTGGATGGTCTTTCATAAAATTGGCTCGTACTTCAATATGGAAGGTGGTGATTTTTGGGCATTTGGAATCGTTTGGCCTGATGATTTCCCTTACAGTTGGATCATTTGAGAATATCATGGTCGCATTGTTTCCCTTTGCTGAGATATGATCCACAAGAGTGGGAAGTGGTAGTGTGAGGTTCAGCATAAATATTATTTATTTATTTCTTTATTTATTTATTCATCATACAGTATGCAGCCCGCAGGCTATGGCCGGTGAAGTACAAACCAATATCCATGAACAAGCATAACAAATGAAACCGAACAAAGGAAAAACGACAAACTCCTGGCTAGGTAGCACTGCTCCGCAGCCTCCTGTCACCCCTGCTCTAGTTACAAAGAAATATTCAAAAACAATTATAGCAGTCTGTAACACACTTAGTACAATAGTGAACAATTTGTCAGTTTCGTTCAATCTGGTCTTGCATATCATGCTGGTTCTCCACCTGGAGTTTACCCTCCTCCACTCTTCCCCTTACTTCTTCGTTCATACTATCCCCCCACACCTTCCCCATTCGATTCTTCCTCCTGCCCCTCATCATCTTCTCTATCCTCGCTCTGATGTTTTTCCACATCATCGTTGACAGTTCTCTGACACACAATCCGATTGTTACCATGCCCAACATATTCACCATCATGGAATGGACCCAGGTACCAGCTTCGTGTTGCTATATGTGTGTCGTTCAGAAATTGTTTCAACGGTTTCATTGATTTGTCGGTATATAGAAGATGATTCCAGAGATATCGAGGGTGATCTACTCCAATTTCTTTCCGCATTGTTTGTCTTTCGCGTTGATATAAGGGGCATCTCAAAAGATGATGTTCCGGTGACTGGGGACCTCCATGGCGACATGGACAGTGTGGGGAGTTAACAGAGTTTGTTGGTATTTTGTATAGATAACTGCGAAAGTAACTGTGGCCTGGTCGTAATTGTGTGACAGTTGAGGTAAACTGGCGGTTACCACTGGTGAAGATCTGCTCTGATTTGGTACGGAAAGTTCCAACATAGTTCCTTCCCTTTGCTGGGTGTCGCATCCACCAATCGCCCCTTTCCTGCATTTTGGCTGTTCGGGTTACCCTCTTAAGGTAGGATAAGGAGGTATGATAGTAGGTAGGTGGTTTTTCGAGAGTGGCCTTTTTTGCCAACTTGTCGGCAAGTTCATTTCCAGGTACATCTGTATGGCCAGGAACCTATTGTACTGTGATCATAGTCTTGAGTGCATGGAGGTTGTTAGAGATATTGGAGAGTGCCAGAGAAGTGGACTGTCCAGGGGCAGGTTTGAAAGTATTGAGACGTTGTATGGCAGCTTGATTGTCTGTGATGATCCATATGTGTCTCTTGGTGAGGTTATTATGTTGACATATCTGAAAGCATGTTTGTGCAGCTTTAAGAATTCCAAGTAATTCGGCATTGTAAACTTCTTGTTGATGGCCCATTGAGTAGGTCACTTCCATGACTTCTTCTCCTGTCATTTCCACAACGGTTCCTGCCCCAATATCTTCCTTCAACATTGATCCATCCGTATAACAAACAATATTGCGATCATCTTCTTTGAACATTGCATTCTGAGTTTCGTTGGTTTTCGCTTCCTTTTCTTTTGGAAGGGGACTAATGTGTGTTTTGACTCTGCTTTCGATGCATGGTGGGCAGGCGGTGGTAGAATAGGTTTCGATCTGCAAGCTGTTTGAGATCCATAGACTGAGAGTAGATAACGTTTCGATGAGATGTGTTTCAAATTTGCGATTATTTTGTTACATGCTGTCCCAAGGAATCCAGGGTCCACTTGTATTACTGGACTCAGGAGATTCATAAAATGGAGGGAATGTCAATGGGCAACGTTGTCAGATTGGATGCTTTTCAGGAAATGAGAGTATTTGAATTACATATTTTCTTCGCATGTGATTAAGTCGTAAAGCTACCGGGGAGAGGGCAGCTTCATTGTTCAAGGTTATTGTTGGTGATGTACGGAAGGCTCCAAGTACACAATGAAGAGTTGTATTCTAAACTGTTTCAAACTTCTATTGATACGTTGCTTGCCCTTTCCACTATACTTCGGCCCCAAAGTTGCAAACAGGTATAACACATGCATTGTTTAGTTGGCGGACTGCGCTAGGAGTTAATCCTGATTCTGTATTGGCTAGTTAATTGAGGGCTCCAAGGGCTCTTTTGCCACTTGCGGCCTTCAGCATAACATGGTGTTTGAAGTTGATTTTCCAGTCAAACCAAATACCAATCCACCTTACCATATGCGGGCTGATGCCCTTAGTTCCAGTGGAGATGGTTGTGCTATTGGGTAGGGTAATCCTTTCATCGTCTGTGGTATCACTGTTTTGTTTGTTGTGGAAGTGCATCATCTCTGACTTTGAGTCATCAAATCGTACCGCATTGTTTGCAGTCCATTTGAAAGCTGTTGGTGCAGCTGCTTCCAGGCAATGTGCATTATAGGCTTTTGATTTGGTTCGAACCATAATGGCAACATCGTCAATATAGCTTGGAGTCCAGAAGCAGGGGTATTTAGTTGTGAGTTCGTAGAAGAGAGGACTGAGATACAGAAGGAAAAGAATAGGTAATACGGGTGATCCTTGAGGAATCCATGTCCGGACAGGACTGAGGTCTTCCTTTCTTCCATCAAATGCCAGTACTATTGTGTAGTTGGATAAGAAGTGTTCTACCGACAATAGAATTGGTATTGGGTAGCCCAGTTGTGGTAGGGTTTGGAGGAGGCGTTCTATGGATACATTGTCAAATGCGCTGCTTACATCCATAAAGAGGGCATTGGTGATTTCTTTTGCATGCTTTCGTTGTTCAATTTCATGTGTGAGTGCCATGGCGGCATCAATAGCAGAACGTTGTCTTCATCTCCCTATTTGATCTTTGTGTAGTAGGTTGTGTTTTTCAGCCATATATGCAAGTCGGTTTGCCATCAACGTTTCAAGGATCTTTCCAAGGCAATTGAAAAGAACAACAGATCAGTAGGCCTTAGGTATTGAATAATCAGGTTTTCCTGGTTTGGGGATAATCATAGTTGTTGCTTGTCGCCAGCAGGTGGGGTGGTATCCTGTGGTTCTGAGTAATGCAAACAGACTGTTGAATTGTTCGGTGGCTGCTAAGTGGGCATTTCGGAGACAGTGAAAGGAAAGTCCATCAGGTCCGGGGGCTTTGCGTGGTGCAGAGGTAAAAATTGCTTCTTTGATTTCGGTGGGAGTAAATGTAACCCATGGCAGAGTTTGTCGATTGGTGACATCAGTTGCAGGAGGTGCGACAGGTGGAGGAGAAAATATTGTAGATCGGAATAGGGCAGCCTTTTCTTCAAAAGTAACCGCTGTTGTGTTGGAGAATGACAGGGGTGGTGTTCTCTGGGTTTTCCTTGGTTTGGTATAACGGAGGGCAGTAAATATTTCAGTGCCTTGTGCATTTGCTAAAAGGTCAATCCACATTAATGTTTTGGAGGTGCGAATATCGCAGAAGTATTGGTTCCTAATAGTGTTGGCTACGAACCCCTCGGTATTCGTACAATTGACGAACCGATTTGGTCCACGCGAACCGGATCCTTGCCAATCCTTTCGCCACAAACCCCACCATTTCAGCCTACAACTGCGAACAAAAATAAGTAAGCGAGTTCTTGTCCGATAGGCTCGATATATAGTGCATCCTGTAGCTAACTTCTCCCGTTACAAGATGCGCTAGAGATCGAGCCGATCGGACAAGAACTCGCTTACCTATTATCGTTCGAAGATAGATTCTTCGCGAAGCGGTTCGGACAAACCTCGTAACTTCGTCCAAATCTCAGATCGAATCCGTGTCGAACCGCACCCTAGTTCGATCCGTGAGGAACCGATCTGCTTCGTTGCCAACACTAGTTCCGAACAGCGTTGAACTTGATATGATTGCTATCGAGGCGAGTTTTCTTCCATTACTTCTGTGTTGCGTTCATATTTGTTTGGGAGATTCTCAATTGGGGTGTTTACCAGCGCTTTGAATGCGTTGTATGTTGGGGGACAGGGGTGGAAGTGTTTACAGCATCAAGAATCATGTCTCGTAGCAGTTCGGCAGATTTATTAAGGTTTGATTCGGTTGGCTGTTCGTGTAGGTATTGCCAGACCATTCGTGAGGCATGGGATAGTGTATTAAGAGTTTTGGAGAATATGTCCCAATGTGTTTTATTCCAGTTGTATCTTATCATGTTGGAGTCGGTGGTGACTAGTTCAGATTCTGCCACAATATCGAATCGAATTGTTGCATAGTCTGAGCCAGTTGAAGCATTGTCATCCACTGCCCATTTTATAACTGAGTCATGGATAGCTTGTGATGTAAAGGCAAGGTCGATAATAGAGGTTCCCTTGCCAGTTCGGTAATAGTATGTTGGAGTGTCCAGTTCATTGAGGAGGGAAAAGTTGTTAGTTTCAATCATCTGAACAATTTCGTCTGCGCGTTTGGGTGTATTGATTTGTAAATTCCACCAGGTATGATGGGCATTCATCTCACCGGCAATAATACATCGTTCAGGCAATGGGATATTGGTAAAGCTTCTTGGGATGGTGTAGATATTAGAGGATCCTTCATATTCATTATACATATTGGAGACTGTGATCAGTGCAATTGAGGGAGTTGATATTTCAAGGACTTGAATATCTGGATTCTGGCTGATATCGGTACGTGGGGAGCATTTGATATAGGGGTTGTTTTTGACCACATAGGCAATTGTCCTATTGTGTTTTCTTAAGTTTTTCGGTGGTATCAGTAGCTCAAATCCTGGGTGGGTTGTAATGAATGTATTGTCTGGGTTGAATCTAGGTTCTTGGAGTAAAAGAAGGTCGGCCGTTCCAACTGCAAAGTCAAGAAGTGTATTGATAACTAAGGAGGAACGGTTGCAATTATGTTGTATTATTCGAATTTTTGTTGATGAATAAGAAGGTTGTTTGGGCATGGATAAGAGCGGGGTGGTCTCTCATAAACTTGGCTCGTACTTCGGCACACAGGGCAGTGATTGTTGAGCATTTGGAATCATTGGCCCGGTGATTTCCCTTGCAGTTGGAACATGTCACAACATTGTGGTCGCACTGTTTGCCTTTGCTGGGACATGATCCACATGAGTGGGAAGTGGTAGTGTGAGGTTCGGCACATATATTACATATGGCAGGTTGTTTGCAGTGAAGGTAGGAATGGCCAAATTATTGACAATTAGTACATTGATCGGTTGGTCGGGATGCCACATATCTTTCAGCCTTGCGTGTTCTTCCGTCTACTTGAACCCCATGGTCTTATATAAGCTTTGCTTCCTGTTCAGTACGGACTGCAATGACCATTGTGGTAGCTTTTTCATGTGGTCGAATCTCTAGCTTTGTCAGGGATCGCGGTAGGGTTGTGAGCTTGATATGATTGTTGTTCATCTCAATATCTTCTTTCAACAATTGCATTCCCGTTTCACACTCGGGAAATATAGTAATGTCGATGGAATGAACCCTCATTCGGATCCAGGTTTCCTGTTTTTTGAGACTCTGGACATTTGTATCAACTGAATGAACTGTTTCATCATTAGCAGCTTTGTGAGCTAGTACCTGTTCAACAGGACACGCATCAGCAGTAAGGAGGACCAGGTTGTGTTTGTAGTTTGTAGAAATATGGCCAATATTAGCCAAGGGATCAGCCTGGCATCTGCGGAGGGTGGCATTGATTGCAAGTTTAAGTTGGGTAAGGTCGGCAGTGACTGGTTGATCACTATGTCGGGCAATTACCAGTGTGCGTTGTTTTTTCGTAAGGGGGCGGGGATTCAGGGAGTGTCCATTCTTGTCTTTCGGGGGGTCTTTTTTTGCGTATGTGGAAGGAATTGCTGACCATAATGTGGGCTTAGGGGAAGTTCCTTCCGGGACTGCTGGTGTTAGTAGGTCTGGGGGTGCTGGTGGTGCATCTTTCTGTGAGGTTTGAATTTGAACAAGATATTCGACTCGTTGTCCAAGAGTGGCGATAGTATTGAGGGCAATTTCATGTTTGGTTTCAATTGAGGCCAAGCGAGTTGCCAATTTTCGGTTTTGGTTAGTAAGACGTTTGTTGATTTTGATAATATCCTTGTGAAGTGATTCAAGGATGGCTTTGAACACCATATGAATTCGGTCTTCATCTTCATCGTTTGGATCCAATAGGTTGATAATGGGGTCTTGATAATCTTCATCTTCCGAATCATCATCATCTTCAGAGCTTTGGTCTTCAATCTCATCATTCTCTGGGGCATCTCCAAGATTCAGATCTGCATCTCCAGGGTTTCCAATATTGTCCGGATTGGTTGGTTGTTGAGGTGGGGATGATAGTTGGTGTGGTGCAGAGGATGCTCTGTTATGAGCTGTACCAATGGCCTTACGAGTACTCGAGCGTGCACGAGTCATATTGAGTTGTGGGTATGGTTTGCTTGACTGCAGTCTGCATGAGCTGCCATATGTGCCCTTCCATCCTCGTTTAGATATGTAGCCCGTGTGGACTGTACTTGATACAGCAGGGGCATCTATTGCGGAGAGTGGGTCTGAACTTGGATTTGGGTAAAGATGCATTCCGTATGTACTGGAAGCACCAGGTGGGAGTGGGGGTGGCATAGGGTCTGACATGAATGTCTTGTCAGGGTTCACTGTATTCTAAATATGTTACAGTTATTGTAATTTTCTAAGTATTTTGAAAATGGTAAAGATCCAACGTGTGAATGTTGTTATATGTGGCCTCGGTATCACCTGTACCCAGAGGGAGTTAGAGCTTCACCTCTTTTGTCCTAGCAAGGTGTTGGAGCCTTGTACTTGAGCCTTTACTTCCTCACAGCAGATACAGAGACACCCAATAATAGGGCTGTAAAACCACTGCAAGAAAGGAAGTGCAACATAACTCTGGAGGATTAACCCAAAGACTCTGGGGGTCAATGGCAGCAAAGTAGCCAGACGTCGTCGCCTACACTCTGGTAGGTCTGCTGGGCCCCAGTGGCCAATAGATATGGTAAGGAGGGTGGGTAACAAGTGCGACAATTCGAAAATCGAAAATCGAAAATAGGTCGAAATTCGGAAATCGATCGTTGCCAACTCAGATCGTGTCCGATTATGCTGAAACTCCGGCAGTGTATATCTG
This sequence comes from Wilcoxina mikolae CBS 423.85, assembly GCA_014904905.1. Taxonomy (NCBI): domain Eukaryota; kingdom Fungi; phylum Ascomycota; class Pezizomycetes; order Pezizales; family Pyronemataceae; genus Wilcoxina; species Wilcoxina mikolae. The sequence goes on along the minus strand of MU122337.1, from coordinate 38,586 downwards.
GAAGTGTATCGAAACAGTGTTATCAAGGGCGTTCGAAACAGATTAAAACTCGCGGAGAAACGATGAGAATCGAAATCGTGTCTTTGGCTTCGAGAGATTTTGGACAGACAGTCTTGGGCTTGTAGAGAGGTATGGATGGTTCGTTCTAAGGGCTTTGGAGGCCACTGAATCGAATGCCGATGTCCATTTGTTAATCAGAGTTGATTCTGCTGAGATAGAGGGGAGATAGTGGTTATAAAGCGACTTTTCGATGAATTTTTGTAACTGTTGCAAATCTTGGGCCTTTGGTCTGAAAACGAGGCGTGGGCCTCGTCTGTATGTAGACTCAATGCTCCCAAAGTATGACGTCAATTGGAAAAGAATTGGTAGTTGAATAATTGGTGGGGGTCCTTTTGCGGGGGGGGGAAAGAGGGGGTAAGGGGTCCAGCTTTCCACCCAGCAACAATAAAGGTCCTATGAAAGAGATGCCCTAACGTAGGGGGGGTAATCAGGGGTAAGGAATCGATTCGCAGTGTCCGTTTGACAATAGCTGTTGTGGTTGGTGAATTATTTTCGAAAAAAAGGTTTTGCTGATATGGTTGTCACTAGATATCGGGGGCACAAATATTACACAGAGTGGGTTGTTTGCATCAAAGGTAGGAATGGCCAAATTGTTGACAATTAGTACATTGATTAGTTGGTCGAGATACAACATATCGTTCAGCCTTGCCTGTTTTTCCGTCTACTTGAACTCTGTGGTCATTTATCAGCTTTGATTCGTGTTCATTGCAGACTGCAACAACCTTTGTGGTTGGTTCTTTATGAGGTCACGTCTCTGGCTTAGTCAGTGATCATAGTAGGGTTGTGAACTTGATATGATTGTTGTTCATCTCAATATTTTCTTTCAACAATCGCATTCCCGTTTCACATTCAGGAAATATATTAATATCGATGGAATGAACCATCATTCAGATACAGGTCGCTTGTTTTTTGAGACTCTGAGTGTTTGCATCAACTGAGCGAACTGTTTCCTCAATGGCAGCTGAGTGAGCTAGTACCAGTACAAAGGGCACGTATCAGCAGTAAGGAGGACCAGGTTGAGTTTGTGGTTTGCAGAAACAAGGCCAATGTTGGCCAAGGGGTCAGCCTGGCACCTGCTGAGGGTATCATTGATTGCAAGTTGAAGTTGGATAAGGTCGGCAGTGACTGGTTGATCACTGTGTCGGGCAATTACCAGTGTACATTGTTTTTTGGTAAGGGGGCAGGGGTTGAGGGTACGTCCATTCTTGTCTTTCGGGGGGTCTTTCTTTGCGCATGCTGATGCAATTGCTGACCATAATGTGGACTTTGAGGAAGTTCCTTCTGGGACTGCTGGTATTAGTAGGTCTGGAGGTGCTGGTGGTGCATCTTTCTGTGAGGCTTGAATTTGAACAAGATATTCGACTCGTTGTCCAAGAGTGACGATAGTATTGAGGGCAATTTCATGTTTGGTTTCAATTGAGGCCAAGCGAGTTGCCAATTTTCGGTTTTAGTTGGTCAGACGTTTGTTGATTTTAAGGATATCCTTATGAAGTGGTTCAAGGATGGCTTTGAATACCTGATGGATTCGGTCTTCATCTTCATCGTTGGGATCCAAAAGGTTGGTAACTGAGTTTTGATAGTCTTCATCTTCAGAATCATCATCATCGTGCGAGCTTTGGGAGTCAATCTCGTCATTCTCTGGGGCATTTCCAAGATTCAGATCTGCATTTCTAGAGTTTCCGATATTCAAGTTGTCCGGGTTGGTTGGTTGTTCAGGTGGGAATGATGGTTGGGGTGGTCCAGAGGTTGCTCTGTTATGAGCTGACCTGATAGTCGTATGAGTGCTGGAGCGTGCACGAGAAATATTCAGCTGTGGATATGGTGAGGTCGAGTGCAGTCTGCGTGAACTGCCATGTTTGCCCTTACATCCTTGTTTAGATATGTAACCCTTATAGACTGTACTTGATACAGCTGGGGCATCCATTGCGGAGAGTGGGTCTGAACTTGGATTTGGGTAAAGATGCATTCCGTATGTACTGGAAGCACCAGGTGGGGGTGGTGGTGGCATAGGGTCTGACATGATTGTCTTGCCAGAGCTCTCTGTATTCTATATATGTTACAGTTATTGTAATTTTCTAGGTATTTTGAAATTGGTAAAATCCGACGTGTGAATGTTGTTATATGTGGCCTCGGTACCACCTGTATCCAGAGGGTGTTAGAGCTTCACCTCCTTTGTCCTAGCAAGGTGTTGGAGCCTTGTACTAGAGCCTTTGCTTCCTCACAGCAGATACAGAGACACCCATAGCGACAAGAGAACCTCTAAGAGGCCTGCAATGTCATGGGACTGTAAAACCACTGCAAGAAAGGAAGTGCAACTTAACTCTGGAAGATCCACCCGAAGACTCTGGGGGTCAATGGCAGTAAAGTAGCCAGACGTCGCCTCCTACACACTGATAGGTCTGCTGGGCGCCGGTGGCCAAAAGTATGTAAAATGCTCTAAAATTCGAATAACGGGTGTTGCCAACTCCAATCGTGTTCGATTAAGCTGAACCTTCAGCAGGGTAGACCTGGAAGTGTGTCGAGACTATGATATCAAGGGGATCTGAATGGATGATAACTCGTAGAGAAACGATGAGATTCAATATTGTGTTTTTGAGTTCGAGGAATTTTAGCCCAGACAGTCTGGGGCTTGTAGTGAGGTATAAAAGGTGGATTCTAAGCGCTTTCAGGACCGCTGAATCGATTGCCACTGTCCGTTGGTGTATCGGAGTTGATTCCGTTGAGATAGAGGGGGGGGAGATGTGAAAAAGTGACTTTTCGATGAAATTTTGTAACTATTGCAAGTCCTGAGCGATTGGTCTGAAAATGCAGCATGGACCTCGTTTGTATATAGTCTCAATGCTCCCAAAGTATTTAGTCAATTGGACAAGGAATGGTTGTTGAATTCTTGGTGGGGGCTCTTTGCAGGGGGGGGAAAAAGAGGAGTAAGGGGTGCAGTTTTCAACCCAACAACAACAGAGGTCCTGTGAAAGAGATGCACTATTGTAGGGGGGGTAATCAGGGGTAAGGAATCAATTTTCAGTGTCTGTTTATCAATAGCTGTTGTAGTTGTTGACTAATTTTCGAAAATCAATTTTGCTGGTGTGGTTAGGTCTGCTATGTGATAAGATGAAGAAGGGCATGTACGATTGACAAGAAAAGTCCTTCGTAGATTACAGGAAATCAACTTGGCAATAGCACCAGATAAGTGCGAATAGCATTAGAAACAAGTTGCGTTCCTAGGGTACATTATATCGGGAGAAGGTATCAGTATGGCAGAGGACAAGATTGATACTATCCTGAAATGGGAAACGCCAGACTCAGTCCAGGACGTTCAGTCATTGTTAGGATTTGCCAATTTCTACCGACGTTTCATAAAGGACTTTTCGACAACCTGCAGACCATTGAAAGACCCAACCAAACAAACTGGTGAACGGTTTGATTGGAAGGCAAACCCAAGCTACCAACAGGCTTTCGATTTGTTAAAGAAGTGTTTTACTGAGTTACCAATCCTTCCTCACTTTGAACCTGAACATCCTGTAGTCATCGAGACTGATGCCAGTGACTTTGCCATCAGCGCTGTCCTTTCCCAAGTGATTGATAGACGATTACACCCTGTGGCATACCACTCTCGTAAGATGGATAGGGCAGAGATTAACTATGATATCCACGATAAGGAGATGCTAGCAATAGTATCTGCCTTTAAAGAATGGAGACGTTATCGTGAAGGTGCAGCCCATCAAATAAGTGTGTTTACCGATCACAAGAATCTTGAGTACTTCACCACTACTAAGATATTGAATCGAAGACAAGCCCGTTGGGCACAGGAACTAGCTGGTTATGATTTCAAGATATTCTACCGATCAGGAAGTGCACATGGGAAACCTAATGTATTATCTAGGCGTTCGGAGTACTGCGCAAAAAATGGGCGGAGGTAGTATTGAAGAAAACGAAAATCAACTAATACACCGTGTTTTAAGGCCTAATCAGTTGGTAATATCTGAAGGGGAAACAGTCCAAGTAACAGCAGCAACACTACGAGATGAACAGATTATAATTTCTTCTGCTACATTGAGGTCAATCCCAGTAGTTAAGTTAAATTCTTGGTTATTGGAAGCAGTGATAGGCGCTGCAAATAACCACACTGCATGGCAGGCAGAGTATGTTAGAGCAATGGAAGAAAGTCCAAGCCCTAACATCTCTTTTGAGAACGAAGCTCTTTATTATAAAGACACGCTGTAGATCCCAGACGATCTACAGTTACGAAAACATATACTTCAAGTAGAGCAAGATTTGAAGGTAATAGGGCATATGGGACAGGACAAGACAATTGAGCTGGTTCGAAGGAACTTCTTTTGGACAGAGATGGAGAAATTCATCGAAGACTATGTCAGCTCATGTCCTGAATGCCAGAAGAATAATGCAGCTCCCCACGCTCGATATGGACTTCTACAACTTCTCAAATTAGCATACCTTCCATGGGATTCAATCTCTATGGATTTTATCATCGATTTAGCTGTATTTGATGGTTGTTTATTCGATCTGGATTATTGTTGACAGGTTCACAAAGATGGCTCACTTTATACCACTGAAGGACGGTAAAAAGAAAGCCACAGACCTGGTTAAGATCTTCCTGAAAGAAATATGGAGGTTCCATGGTCTGCCATCGAATATAGTCTCAGACAGAGATTCCAGATTTACATCTGCATTCTGGTCTTTCATGGTAGAAGCTCTCGATATTCAATTGAAGATGTTTTTACCATTTCATCCACAAACTGATGGTCAAACAGAAAGAGTAAACCAAATACTAGAGTACTACCTGAGGAATTACTGCAACTACGAACAAGATAATTGGTCTGAGATGTTGCCAATGGCAGAATATGCCTACAACAACTCACTCACCAACGCGACTGACAGGTCACTCTTCTTTGCGAATCATGGGTTTGATTCTCGAACGAATTGGCCTGTTGAAGCAGAGGCAAAGAATTCGGCATCAAGGAACTATGTTCATTGGATGTCAAGTGTGTATGAACTGTGTTGAAAAGGTTTAGAAAATGCACAAGGGACAATGGGGAGGTACCATCATAAGCGTACTAAGGAATCTCCGAAGCATTCGGTTGGTAATTTAATAATGTTAAATGGAAAGAACCAAAAGACCAGACGCCCATCTAGAAAGCTAGATGCGAAGCTACATGGTCCTTTCAAGGTGCTAAAAGTACTTTCACTCACCGCATTAAAGCTTGAATTGCCTAAGCGTTGACGAATCCATCATGCCTTCCATGTCTCTCTCATTGAACCCTATTGAACAGCTACTGTTCCCATCAGACCTGCAACCGAACTCGCCACCAGCAAAGGATACTAACTAGGTTATGATGTACAAGCCTACGAATACTTAACAGTCTATGAGGTTCAAGAGATTATGAGCAGCCAGTATAGCAAGGAATGAAAGAAAATATTATACCTGGTCAAGTGGAAGGGATATTCAGATGAAGCAGACTGGAATGAGGAACCTTATCAGAATTTCAATGACAAGGGGTTATTGAGGAATTATCATAAGCGGAATCTCCAGACAGCTAAGGACAAGAGGTTGCACTAGTACCTTTTCCCCACGAAGGGTTGTTAATGGCTAGCAAGACAACTAGAAAAAGGAATTGGTTCTTGGGCACAAGGGATCGTATTTTTACCAAGGAGAAAAGGAGGAACTTTGGATTTTGGGCACAAGAGGTCATTATACCAAAGAGAATGAAGAGCAGATTAGTATGATCGTTCAGAGACGAACTCTCTAAGGAGGGAGATAGTGTTACACCTCACAAGCTGTACATCACCAAAGGCCATCGGAGCAGGGTCACCTATGATCACGCGATGATAGCCATATTGGGATAGTACAAGTGCTATCCCTGTACGTCATCGAAACTACACAGAATATCACTCGCACCCAATGAAATCAGATGAGCTGTCATGCAGTCAACCACACCACTGATAAGGAGTTCAAGGTGGTTATTGAGACGATGTCCTGCCAGCTCAAGCTATCGATAATACGAAGACAGCTCAGAAGCTATTGATACGAGAGCACCTACATTTGCCGCGTAGCTGACGAAGCCTCTTATGTGCCTCACGATCAAAAAAAAACCATTCGTCATGAAGCAAAGAGATCGAAAGGATTCGATAGGACTGGATCATAGAAGTCCGAAGAACTGATGTCAGTAGGGGCCCTTCCCCTTCTGATTCTTCCTCCTGTCTCTCATCATCCTCTCCACTCTCGCTCTGATATTTCTCCACATCATTGTTGACAGTTCCCTGACTCAAAATTCGATTGTTACCCTGCCCAAGGTATTCATCATCCCGGAATTGGCCCAAGTACCACCTTCCTGTTAAGCGACAACCACACCAGCAAAACCGTTTTTCGACAATAGGTCAACAACCACAATAGCTTTCGACAAACGGAAACTGCCAATCGATTCCTTACCCCTGATTACCCCCCCTACGATAGGGCATCTCTTTCACAGGACCTCTATTGTTGTTGGGTGGAAAACAGGGCCCCTTACCCCTCTTTTTTCCCCCCCTGCAAAAGAGCCCCCACCGATAATTCAACATCCAGTTCTTTTCCAATTGACTTCATACTTTGGGAGCATTCAGTCTACATATACACGAGGCCCACGCTGCATTTTCAGACCAATAGCTGAAGATTTGCAATAGTTACAAAATTTCATCGAAAAGTCGCTTTTTCACACCTCCCCCCCCTCTATCTCAACGGAATCGACTCCAATTTACAAACGGACAACGGCGTTCGATTCAGCGGCCCTGAACGCCCTGAGAACGAACCTTCCATACCTCCCTACAAGCCCCAGACTGCCTGGGCCAAAATGTCTCGAAGCCAAAAACACGATTTCGAATCCCATCGTTTCTCTACGAGATTTGATCCGTTCGGAACACCCTTGAAATCTCAGTCTCGACACTCTTCCAGGGCTACCCTGCCGAGGTTTCAGCTCAATCGGAGAAGAACTGAGTTTGCTACAATCGATTTCCGATTTTTGATTTTTGATTTTTGATTTTTGATTTTTCGCATTTTTACATACCCTCTTTGGAACCTATTGGCCAATGGGGCCCAGCAGACCTACCAGGGTGTAGGCGATGACGTCCGGCTACATTGCTGCCATTGACCCCCAGAGTCTTTGGGTGAATCCTTCAGAGTTAAGTTGCACTTCCTTTCTTGCAGTGGTTTTACAGCCACATTATTGGGTGTCTCTGTATCTGCTGTGAGGAAGCAAAGGCTGTAGTACAAAGCTCCAACACCTTGCTAGGACAAAGGAGGTGAAGCTCTAACCCCCTCTGGGTACAGGTGGTACCGAGGCCACATATAACAACATTCACATGTCAGAATTTACCAATTTCAAAATACTTAGAAAATTACAATAACTGTAACATATATAGAATACAGTGAGCTCTGGCAAGAAAATCATGTCAGATCCTATGCCACCACCACCCCCACCTGGTTCTTCCAGTACATACGGAATGCATCTCTATCCAAATCCAAGTTCAGATCCACTCTCCGCAATCGACGCCCCAGCTGTATCAAGTACAGCCCATTCGGGCTACATATCTAAACGAGGACGGAAGGGCAAGCACAGTAGTTTACGCAGACTGCAGTCGACCTCACCATACCCACAGCTCAATATTTCTCTGCACGCTCCAGCACTCACAGGACTATCGGTTCAGCTCATAACAGAGCAACCTCTGGACCACCCCAACCATCATCCCCACCTCAACAACCAACCAATCCAGACAACTTGAATATCGGAAACTCTAGAAATGCAGATCTGAATCTTGGAGATGCCCCAGAGGATGACGAGATTGATGACCAAAGCTCTGACGATGATGATGATTCTAAAGATGAAGATTATCAAAATCCCATTACCAACCTATTGGATTCCAATGACGACGACGAAGACCGAATCCATAAGGTATTCAAAGCCATCCTTTAACCACGTCACAAGGATATTCTTAAAATCAACAAACGACTTACTACCCAAAACCGAAAATTGGTAACTCGCTTGGCCTCAATTGAAACCAAACATGAAATTGCCCTCAACACTATCGCCACTCTTGAACAACGAGTCGAATATCTTGTTCAAATTCAGGCCTCGCAGAAAGATGCACCGCCAGCACCCCCAGACCTACTAATACCAGCAGTTCCAGAAGAGACGTCCCCAAAGCCCACATTATGGTCAGCAATTGCATCAGCATGCGCAAAGACAGGCCCCCCGAAAGAAAAGAATGGACGTACCCTCAACCCCCGTCCCCTCACCAAAAAACAACGTACACTGGTAATTGCCCGACACAGTGATCAACCAGTTACTGCTAACCTTATCCAACTTAAACTTGCAATCAACGCCACCCTCCGCAGGTGTCAGGCTGATCCCTTGGCCAACATAGGCCATGTTTCCACAAACCACAAACACAATCTGGTTCTCCTTCAACTGGTTCAGACCATGCAACAATTCGATTCGATATTGTGGCAGAATCTGAACTAGTTACCACTGACTCCAACACGATACGATACAACTGGAACAAAACAGATTGGGATATATTTTCCAAAACTCTCAATACACTTTCCCAAGCCTCACGAATGGTCTGGCAATACCTACATGAACAGCCGACCGAATCAAACATCGATAAATCTGCTGAACTACTACGAGACATGATTCTTGATGCAGTAAAGGTATCTACCCCTGTCCTCCAACTTACAACACATTCAAAACGCTGGTGGACACCCCAACTCAGAATCTCCCGAACATATGTGAACCGAGCCCAGAAGCAGTGGAAGAAAACTCGCCTTGATAGCGATCATAGCAAGTTGAAAGCTGTTCGCAACCAATACTTCCGAGATATTCGCACCTCCAAAACATCAATGTGGATTGAATTTTTAGCAAATGCACAAGGCACCGAAATATTCACTGCCCTCCGTTATACCAAACCAAGGAAAATCCAGAGAACACCACCCCTGTCATTCTCTAACATAACAGCTGTTACTTTCGAAGAAAAGGCTGCCCTTTTCCGATCTACAATGTTCCCTCCACCACCACCAGTAGCACCTCCCCCGACTGATGTTCGCAATCGACAAACCCTGCCATGGGTGACATTTACCCCTATCGAAATCAAACAAGCAATTTTTACCTCTGCACCACGCAAAGCCCCCGGACCAGATGGAATTCCCTTTCACTGTCTTCGAAATGCTTACTTAGCAGCAACCGAACAATTCAACAGTCTGTTTGCGTTACTCGGAACCACAGGATACCACCCCACCTGCTGGCGACAAGCAACGACTGTGATTATCCCCAACTCTGGAAAACCTGATTATTCAATACCGAAGGCCTACCGACCTGTTGCTGTTCTCAATTGCCTTGGGAAGGTCCTCGAAAAGCTGATGGCAAACCGACTTGCATATATGGCTGAAGAATACAACCTACTACACAAAGATCAAATAGGGGGAGGAAGACAGCGTTCTGCTATTGATGCTGCCATGGCACTTACACATGAAATTGAACAAGGAAAGCAAGCAAAAGAAATCACCACTGCCCTCTTTATAGATGTAAGCGGTGCGTTTGACAACGTATCCAAAGATCGCCTCCACCAAACTCTACGACAAATGGGCTATCCAATACCAATTCAATTGTGGGTAGAACACTTCTTATCCAACCGCACAACAGCACTGGCATTTGATGGAAGAAAGGAAGATCTCAGTCCTGTCCGAACAGGGATCCCTCAAGGATCACCCGCATCACCAATTCTTTTCCTGCTGTATCTCAGTCCTCTCTTCTACCAACTCACAACAGACTACCCCTGCTTCTGGACTCCAAGTTACATTGATGATGTTGCCATTGTGGTTCGAAGCAAATCAAAAGCCTATAATGCACGTTACCTGGAAGCAGCTGCACGAACATCTTTCAAATGGGGTGCAAACAATGCTGTACGATTTGACGACTCAAAGTCAGAGATGATGCATTTCTACAATAAACGAAACGGCGACACCACAGACGATGAAAGGATTACCCTACCCAATGGTACAACCATCTCCCCTGGCACTAAGGGTATTAGCGCGGATGTGGTAAGGTGGATTGGTATTTGGTTTGACAGGAAAATCAACTTCAAACACCATGTTATGCTGAAGGCCGCAAGTGGCAAAAGAGCCCTTGGAGCCCTCAAATCACTAGCCAATGCAGAGTCAGGATTAACTCCTAGCGCAGTCCGCCAATTATACAATGCATGTGTTATACCTGTTTGCGACCTTGGAGCCGAAGTATGGAGGAAAGGGCAAGCAATGTATCAACAGAAGTTTGAAACAGTTCAGAACACAGCTCTTCGATGTATACTTGAAGCCTTCCATATATCACCAACAATAGCCTTACACAACGAATCTGCCCTCCCTCCGGTAGCTGTACGACTTAATCACATGCGAAGAAAATAGGCAATTCGAATACTCACATTTCCCGAAATGCATCCAATCCGACAACGTTTCCCATCGACATTCCCTCCATTCTATGAATCTCCAGAGTCCAACAACACAAGTGGACCCTGGATTTCATGGAACAGCATGCAACAAAATAATCGCAAATTTGAAACACGTCTCATTGAAACGTTATCTACTCTCAGTCCCTGGATTTCAAACAGCTCGGAGATTGAAACCTATTCTACCACCATCTGCCCACCATGGACCGAAAGCAGAGTCAAAACACACATTAGTCCCCTTCCAAAAGAAAAGGAAGCCAAAGCACACGAAATCCAGTACACAATGTTGAAAAGAGATAACCGCAATATTGTTTGTTATAC
>MU122336.1:0-88097 GCA_014904905.1 Wilcoxina mikolae CBS 423.85 | reverse complement strand
TCAGCTATGCTGCAAACGCAGGTGCTTTCGTATCTACAGCCTCTCAGCTGCCTTCGCATTTATCGATGGCATGAGCTGGCAGGGAATCGTCCCAATAACCACCTTTTAACTCCTTATCAGTGGTGTGGTTGACTGCATGACAGCTCATCTGATTTCGTTGGGTGCGAGTGATATCTTGTGTAGTTTCGATGACGTCCAAGGATGGCACTTGTACTATCCCGATGCGGCTATCATCGAGTGATCGTAGGTGACCCCGCTCCGATGGCCTTTGGTGATGTACAACTCGTGAGGTGTAACATTCTTGGTATGCGCGGAGGATCAGGCACTGACATTGGTTTGGCAGATGCGCCGCCAGGAATGACAGCAGCAGCTGGTGCCTCGGTAGAGGAACCACCACTAGAGGGTATGGGTGGTAATCCGCCATCACCCCCACCACCTGGATCTTCGTACGCATCCAGACATGGATCACAACGGCGGGGACGCAGTAACACACAATGTCCGGAGAAACAGCGAGACCCAAGGCTTAAGCTGTCAGACCCCGCCAAGTTCAAGGGAAAGTCTTCTGAGGATTTTGATGTGTGGTGGATGAGCATGGAAGCCTTTATCAGTGATCAGCCTCACTTATTCACCCGACCAGGCCTTAAAATCCAATATGTGCGAGGTCGACTGGAAGACCATGCCCTAGCCTGGCATATGCAGTGGGAGGCAGAGGCCCAAGCAGGGAAACACATACGAAGCTGGTCAATATACCGCGCCGCTATTAACGCCCGTTTCCACAACAAGCATCAACAGGAAACAGCATACAAGGCAATTACGGAACTAAAATACAGCGGTAATGTACAAAACATGGTCACGGAGTTTGACACCCTAAACACAAAGGCCAAGATTGTAGGGGTAGCATACAGAACAATGCTTATGAGCAAGCTACCTCCACAGGTCTTTAAACAGCTTAGTCTTATCAATCCGGCTGATAAGACAGATGACGAACTCCGCGAAATCATCATCAATGCCTGAAGGAATGTTGAAGTCTGGCAAGCGACTGAGCGAAACTTCGCATTTATAGGGAAATCTAGAAGCACCGACAGTATGACCGGACGAATCAACAAAGATTGAGGAAAGATCCAAAAGTCCAGGGGTCTAGGCTCAGGATTCCAAAGACAACGACAACGTTTTGAACAAAAAGGTATGCAACGACGAACGGACACTCGAGGATTGCCTAAACGAAACTCTTTTGTAAACTCCAATGGCAAAACATTTCGCCAGTTGACAGAAGGAATCGATAACGGAGAATTGGCACGACGGAGAGGAGCAAAAGAATGTCAACGCTGCGCGTGGCCCGCCGATCGAAAAGGGAACCACAACACAATGACATGCATTCGGGATATTAAAATATCTAATGGAACAGCCGACTTCGGTCACCCGAAAGCATATCAGAAGATGAAGGTCGGAGCGTACGACCAGTTAGAGGACGAAGGAGATGATTATGTGGTGGAAGATGCGGACGAAGTTGAGGAAACCTCGGACGGAGAAATACCATCCGGTTCGGAATCCGTCGACAGTAAGGAAAGTTCAGACCAGGCCGACAACTGGTGGGAACAACAAGACAGTTCAGATTAATGGTAAGTATTGAGATGGAGTGAAGGATACAGAGATTAGGTGGGAGAAAGCCTTTATTGTTATAAGTTCCGGTTGTCACCCTGAGGATTCCGGTAGGGATGAAACTGCTGCCCAGTAGTGACGCAACAAAACAACTACAAACACATCAATACAGTAACCATGACAAATTACAATACAAACCACCACGGACGCATCAATTTCTTCCATCTGGCAGGAACCCCTTGCTCACTCTCAGAACCTGAACCTCTCAACACGTTCGCAAGCATCGACGCCATACTCAGCGAACCAGATGAACCTCTCGAGTCATTTTTCTGGGATCAACCTGATTAGCCATACCCTTGGAATCTTTATTGGACAGAGGCAGCCCGATACGGAGGAGGCTTAGCCATCGACGATCCAGTATTCGGAGATTCCAGGACCAAGTACAAGGGCATGCACGTTAGTTGAGACGATTGGGACATCTGCTACTGCGAACATAACTGCGGAGGCACACACACAACCATCGGTCGAGCGTTCGATGCTTTACCCACTATCTACGAAGTTGAGGAACATTACCCAACAGAAGTCATTCCCACATTTGAGGAATTACTCAACGAAGAACCCAACTACGAGTGGTAGAACGACACTACCCTCAACGACCCATTGTGGCTGAGCCATTGTCCAAAGGATGGCTACCAAACGAAAACACTCTCCCTCGGAGGAGGAATCACGCACCAAAAAACAAAACACTTCCGATGATTTTGTTGACTACGAAACTAAACACATACACAAAATTCCCAAAACACGAATAGGAGAACGACCCGTATACCGGTTCTTTGTGGACCACAGGGACAGCGGTGGAAAAATACAGCAGTTTCCGGTCTGAGCCATGCTGGATTTGTGATCAACGTCGTTCACTATGTCGCCTCAGTGTGCGAAGGTGTTTACGATACCAGTGATCAAGAGAAAGAAGAACATCATTGCAAAAGATTTCAGCGGTAGGTCAGTTGGATTACCTAATGTTTATACTGTTTCCCTTGGTTTAGCTTTTGGGAACCATCGTACTCTTGAAACTTTTGAGATAGTACCGATGCACGCTGACTACGACGTTCTAATACCTGCTTGGTATCTGAAACAACATAAGGCACAGGGCGCAACGTACGGGTGTTTGCATTTTACGGAATGTGAACAAACGTGTGACAATCACGAACATCTCCACACAAACTGGAAAATCACATACGATGATCGCATCGCCACCCATAAGGACGCAATCAACATCGGTGCAATATGCTTCGCAGCAACAAGCATACTTGCAGAATTGTTACCGGAACAGTACCACAAGTGGATTCTAATGTTCGACCCTCATGAACCTGAAAAGCTACCTTTACACAGCCCACATGATCATGAAATTCACCTGAAAGTACCTGACAATCAGGTTAAAGTTGGACCTATTTAACAACTCTCTTGGGAAGAAGAGAGGTTACTTAAGGAATACATTGATAAATTGATAAGAGAAGGAAAAATACAACCGTCCAAGGGGCAAGCGGGAGCACCAATTCTCTTTGTACCTAAGCCTAACGGACGAGGGCTGCGTCTTTGCGTCGATGATCGAAGACTCAATGATTTGACGATCAAAGACAAGACGGCTTTACCACTGATGGATGAGTTACAAAGTCGAATGAAAGGAGCGACTTGGGTAACAAAATTAGATATGAAATCGGGATATCATTTGATTCGAATGGCCAAAGGACACGAATGGAAAACGGCCTTCAGAACAAAGTTCGGGTCATACGAATATACGGTCATGCCTTTCGGACTCACCAACGCACCAGCTACTTTTCAATGCTGAATGAACGGTATCCTACAACCATTTCTAGGAGGCAATAACGATATTACAGTCGTTTATATCGATGACGTCCTTATCGCTACCAAGGGAACTCGCGAAGAACACCACGAATACGTAGGCAAGATACTTCAAGTCTTACAGGATAATAACCTTGTGGTGGAGATCGATAAGTGCGAATTCGATAAACAAGAGGTGGAATTCCTTGGTTTCCTTGTTAGTGGAGAAGGACTTAAGATGGCACCAAGTCGAAGCGAGGCTATCACCAAATAGCCAATGCCTAAAACGCAGAAGGAAGTTCAAGTCATTATGGGCTTATGGAATTTTTATCGACGATTTATCAAGGGATTCGCCGGTATCGTCGCACCCATTACAGATACTCTTAAAGGCGACGGAAAGCATTTTAAGTTCGGAGAAGCAGCTCAGGCAGCTTATTACAAGATATGTATCTTGTTTGCGGCAGAAAACACACCGATACTACAACATTACGACGATGACAGACCAGCTATGGTTGAATCGGATGCATCGGACTTAGCGATGGGAGCAGTCTTATGACAGAAGTTTAATGACGGCAAGATACGTCCAGTCGCATTCATATCGAAGAAGTTTTCACCTGGCGAACTTAATTAGCAGATATACGACAAGGAAATGCTTGCCATCGTATACGCATTTAAGACATGGAGATGTTATCTCCAAGGAACAACACATACAACAACAGTCTTTTCCGATCATATGAATCTTCAATACTTCAAAGAAACACAACAGCTCAATCGAAGACAAGCGCGATGGGCAGAAGTATTGCAAGAATACAATTTTAAAATTGTTTATCGAAAAGGAATGGCTAACGGAAAAGCCGACGCATTATCAAGACGCCCAGAGTTCGCCCTAAAAGAGGGGGATACAACTTCGGCTACCTTGTTAGGACCAGGACATTGGTTAGAAGTTGGAGCAATGGATTTGGACGATGACGATTTGGAGGAAATCAGTCTGGCAGGATTTTCGGTAAATCAATTGGTCGGATCAGTGAAGGAAAGGTTTCAGAAAGAGATTAGTCAGGATGAGGAATCTCGGAAGATATTACGGAAGGTGAAAGAAAAAGATCAGAATGTTGACAGGAGGTTTAATATTGATGGAGATGGAATGTTGTGTTGGAAAGGAAGGTTATATGTGCCTGAGGGATTTCGGAAGGAGATTTTACACCAGGAAGACGACTTACGCATCGCTGGACACTTCGGTCGCGAACGTACTCTGGAACTCATCTCAAGGAATTGTTACTGGCCTAAGCTGGAGGACGACGTACGAGAATATTGCAACAAGTGCGACTCATGCCAACGGTCAAAAGCACCACGACACGCCAAGCACGGTTTACTACATCCACTTGAACTACCATCCTCACCATGGACTTATATATTGGTTGATGTTATTACCGACTTGTCAGAATCTAATGGCAACAAAAACATCATGGTGGTAGTAGACAGGTTTACCAAGATGATGCACTTTATTCCTACAGAAAAACGGGAATCATCCATGGTCGCAAGATTATTTCTTAACAATGTATTGAAATATCACTGCATGCCGCTCGATGTGGTATCAGACCGCGACGCGGTTTTTACAGGACATTTTCTCACAGATCTATACCAATACCTCGGGATCAAACGCTCCATGTCAACTGCTTTCCACCCTCAAATTGACGGTCAGACAGCGCGCGTCAACCAGACGATCGAACATTTCTTACGCACTTATTGCAACTATGAACAGTCACACTGGAGCGAAATGTTACCAATGGCCGAATATGCGTACAACAATTTGAAACATACATCTACCAAGATTACGCCTTTCTATGCCAATTATGGTTACGAGGCACACACGAGTTGGCCAACAGAGATTCAGTTTCGCAATCCAGGTTCCGAACTATACGCGCATTACATGGTCGAAGTCTATCGACAACTGGAAGAACAGCTCGAAGTCTCTAAGGACAAAATGAGCAAATATTACGATCGGAAACGACACCCACCTCCTCAATACAAGATCGGAGACCAGGTCATGCTTGACGGCCGCAATATCCGAACCAAACGACAATGTCGCAAGCTCGACGATAAAATATATGGACCATTTAATATATCCAAGGTTGGAGGAAACAAGCGATGGTGTCGACTGGAACTCACAAGGACGTGGAAGATTCATCCAGTGTTTCATGTTGCTTTACTGGAACCATATCGTGGTGACGCCGTAGAGAGGGAGGTACCACCGATTGGAACAGAAGACGGTGGCTGGACACCAGAGTCGATTGTCGCCAGTGGACCTACGGATGACGATTATTGAAGGCATGTCTTTTTGGTTAAGTGGACCGGATATTCACACGACGAGAATACTTGGAAATCGTTTCACCACCTCAACGACATTGCACCTGATCTAATCGCCGAGCATTACATCAAGAACCCAATGATGGAAAAATATATACGATGGAAGTCAACAATGAAGCTAAAGGCACGAAAGAGAAGGAAGTTATGAATTTCATTTGTTAAACTCAAACCGCCCGGAGTTAGGCGGAGGTCATTATTATGTTAAAAAATATTTTCATTTTTGATACCCAGAAGTTATGATTTATTATGATATGCTGTCTGAGTGGTATCTATGGTTTGCACACTTTTTATGATGGAGATTCTGTTGAGGTCACCAGAGCTAGAGAGGGAGGTACTGTTAGGGGTTTTTCCCTTAGCAGGTGCACGAGGTACGCAGGATGTCCAAGGCAATCTACGTTCAGCCACCTGTCGTTATGGTTGGTTGATGTTACACCTGCAGTTATCCCATCCTTTGAGCGACGAAGTCCTACGTGACATAGAAGCCTATCCAATACCGAGCCCTGGCAAAGCGGAATGATTAACCCGGGCGAGGGCAGTGCACCTTCTCGATCGAACAGCAATAGTCACGACACTTAGCTGGCCAACGCATCAGTTCCGAAAACTTAGGGTGGTATGCTACTACATGCCTAGGCCTCCGATAGTTAGAAACGTCATGAGTTGCGAAAGCACAATCACGCCATTGCAGGGACTCTCGAGTCAGCAGTGCATGATTGTTTCGACCAGAATTACTTTACCTTATCAGAAATATGGATCAGCCGGCTAGCGTGGAGTACGCCTCTAAACCCTCCGGCAGGCACACGTCAGAGTTCGAAATGCGGGACTTTACTATGGGGATAACTATACAGTCTAGGGACTCCATATGTTAACTGCGTCCCGGTAGTTAAATCTACCTGTTGAGAGCTTGAATGTGGGTCGACTTCCCGAGTAACGGCAGATCGAAGTGGGTCTGGTCCGACATAATCTGAAGCTCTGAAATGGGTGTAGAAGCCAGCGAGATGGGAGGTGCGATACGTAGCATAGCAGCGGCTGGTCGCCGATGCAAGTCTATGAGGGTAAACATATCCCTGCAACCCACTATCTGATTTAACATTGAGTCGAGAGATCTAAGAGGAAGTGAGGGTTCGATGAACGTGTCAGCAGTCGTTGCCGAAAAACCTGTTTTCTGTGTAAGCATACAGGCCAGAAGAAAAGCAAACGAACTTAGTGGTTACGTGGCAAAACCTGGCGGCATGAGGATAACCTACAGGGATGCATCGCACTTTAAAAAGTGCCAAACGTCAAACGGAAAAGAAGCGCAACCTACAGAGATCGAGTAATCAGCCTAACGATCGGAGGCCATAACTATCTTAGTACAAACACCGAAGTCATAGACAGTATACGAGTAAGTCGCTCTATATAAGAACCACCTTTGCACCCGCAAAGTAAATACAGCAAGCTCTAGCAGCAATCCACAGTCAGAACACACCAGCGGACAAGAACCTAAAATATTATTAAGTTTTCTTTTTCAAGAATATTCTCATGAGCTTTTTTCGAGACCTTGATTCAATTGTTCTTTACGCACACCCACTTTACAAACGTGCTGTTACTCCATACGATTACCCCGTTGCGACTATCTTTATTCATACTTACGATATTGAATACGAGTATTTTCACTGGTTCTATACCCGTGAACTCCCCTCCGAATATCACAACCTACCAGTCCAAGACTACAAGGACTGGTCCGATAACGACAACTCCGAAGATTACCTTCAAGATACATACGACTTCTGAGGAGTAGGCGGCTATACTTTATCACTAAGTATCCCCGTAACAACTATAGTAGATATACAATACAGCAGTTACAGTGTCAGATATACAGTGGCAGATACTGTGGTTGATGTACAACACAGTAGAAGTATCTAGAGCACACACTGCCGTGGATACACAATGATGGATACATTTGTTACAGGGATACTTTCCAGTGAAGTATAGCCACCTATTCCTCAGAAATCGTAGGTACTCTGAAGATAATCTTTGGAGTCGTCGTCATCAGACCAGTCCTCGTAACTTTGGATTGGGAGGTTGTGGTATTCAGAGGGAAGTTCACAAGTATAAAACCAGTGAATATATTCGTACTCAATATCGTACGTTTAAATAACAAGACTCGCAATATGGTAGTCGTATGGAGTAATGGCTCATTCGTATAAAGCGTGAGCGTAAAGGACAATGGAATCGAGGTCACGAAAAATGTTCATGAGAATATTCTTTAGAAATAGAAAACTTAATAATATTTTAGGTTCTTGTCCGCTGGTGTGTTCTGACTGTGGATTGCTGCTAGAGCTTGCTGTTTTACTTTGCGGGTGCAAAGGCAGTTCTTTTATAGAGCGAATTACTCGTCTACTCTCTATGACTTCGGCGTTGGTACTACGATAGCTATGGCCTCCGATCGTTAGGCTGGTTACTCGATCTCGGTAGGTTGCGCTTCTTTTCCGTTTGACTTTCGGCACTTTCTAAAGTGCGAGGCATCCCTGTAGGTTATCCTCATGCCGTAAGGTTTTGCCACGTAACAACTAAGTCCGTTTGCGTTTCTTCTGATCTGTATGCGTTATGCAGAAAACAGTTTCTTTCGGCAACCAAAGCTGACGCGTTCATCGAACCATCACTTTCTCTTAGATCTCTCGACTCAATGTTAAATCGGATAGTGGGTTGCAGAGATATGTTTACCCTTATAGACTTGCATCGGCGACCAGCCACTGCTAGGCCAGGTATCGCACCTCCCTTCTCGCTGCCGTTTACTCCCATTTCAGGGCTGCAGCTTATGTCGGATCAGACCACCTGCAATCTGCCGTTACTCGGGAAGTCGACCCACACACAAGTTCTCAATAGGTAGATTTAACTACCGGGGTGCAGTTAACTTATGGAGTCCCTAGACTGTATAGTTATCCCCATAGTAAAGTCCCGCTTCTCGAACTCTGACGTGTGCCTGCCGGAGAGTGTAGAGGCGTACCCCGTTCTAGCCGCCTGACCCATATTGTTCATAAGGTAAAGTAGTTCTGGTCGAAACAATCATGCACGGCAGACCCTAGAGTCCCTGCAATGGCGTGATTGTGCTTTCGCAACTCATGAAGTTCCTAACTATCGGGGGTCTAGGCGTACAGTAGCATACCACTCTAAGTGTCCGGAACTGATGCGTTGGGCAGCTAAGTGTTGCGACTATTGCTGTTCGATCGAGAAGGTGCACTATCCTCGTGCGGGTTGATCATGCCGCTTTGTCTGAGCTCGGTATTGGATAGGCATCTGTGTCGCTTAGGACTTTGTCGCTCAGAGGATGGGATGAACTGCGGGTGTAACATCGACCAGCCATAGTGACAGGTGGCCGAACACAGATTGCCATGGACATCCTCCGTACCTCGTGCACCTGCTAAGGGAAAACCCCTAACAACATTGCAGCATATACACTGCGGCAGATATACTACAGTGGGTACAGTAGTAGATGTACAGATCATAATACACATGCACATCCGCATAACCCTACTGGTGGATACACAGCAGCAGATATACAGCAGTGTATATACAGTGGTGGATATAGTAGCAGATATTCAACACAGTGATACAATAGCTGATACACAGTAACGGATACAGCAGTGTGTTTACAGTTGCAGATCTGGATATATATGTACTGCTGGATAACCCCAGTGGTACTATATACATTGTGACAGATACCCAATGAAATCCTATTCGGTCTGCCTGATGTCCATCAGCCCAAATAGAGTTGACTGAAGGCAACGTTTCCTGGAGGCAGCAAAGACAGTATTTACTCTATCTAGAGAATGTCAGACCCCGATTTGCCTTTACTATCTACCCTTTTTTACCTTATACTGACAAATACAAAGAATAAAAAGAGATACAGAGCTGCAGTTACTCTACCATTCATGTTGTACAGTGGGAAGAGTGGATTGATGTCATCATGTGTGGCTCAAGACAGAGCATGGCATGAGAGTAGTCCATGTTGACCCATGATATTAGTAGATCCAAAATTTGCAAATTACCCACAAATATAGCTGCACACATAGGTCATTGTATCAAATCCCGGGGGTCACAAAGTTTCCACCAGTGCTAATGTGTATTATACAGTTCATCTCACCATACTCACCACATTGTATCCAGCCAGCCCATCCCGACTGTTTTCAGCCAGTCAAGAGCTAACCCATCGAGATTGTGTCCAGCCAGCCAAGTCAGTCCTTCCAGATTGTCTCGAGCTATCCCATCCAGATCATCTGCAGTCAGGCAGACTATCTAGATCGTGCCAGGGCTGGACCACTGATTTCTACAGGTCAGGTACCAATCCAAATCCCACTGCAAGATGGATTTGGTTCAAACTCTGGGGGCGGCAACACCGCCACCAGAGCTTGTATCATAGTATAGCTACGGATGTGATCATGCAATGTCCACACGAAGCATCCTCATTGGTTGGTTTGCAGTATATTCCTGCAAAACAAACATTCTTTACCAGCAAAATCCACCAACATTGATCAGAGATTTTAGAGTTTGGTATGTACAATATACAGCTTCGCACGACGCATCTTTTGGTGGTCTCCAATTTTTGATATCTTCAAAACTCAGTGAAAGCTGCATATTGTACATACCAAACTCTAAATTCTCTGATCTATACTCATGGACTTAATGCAATGGTTCACTTAAAAATTTGTCGATTTTTGATGGGGTAAGGTTGTTGCCACACAGACCTGGCCGGTTCCAAAACTGGGAGTATATCCCTGCAAAACAAATCCGAGGCGGCGGAGCCGCCTTCTTACCTAAAAAACCAAGGCGGCGAAGCCACCTCCGTGCCTTGTAGTATGTACCAAACGATGTAAAGTTGTGACCGAGTGACAGCTTATGCGGACGGTATAACCCTGACTAAGTATTTTTGAAGTTAGCCCTGCCGTAACCAAATCTCTCCAATGGAGTCCCGCTCAAATCGCCGAATCACCAACACATTCCGTATTGTTCCATCACTAAGTCAAAAGTCATGAGCCCAGAGAGGTACGCAGCAACTCCAGGAGACACCCGAAACGACAGACAGCATGGATCGAGATCAATTGTGCGAAAATCTGCATTCAGTGGGTACAAATTGCAAAATTGGGGAAAAAGCAAAACTTCATTGTACATAGCCAGACAAAGAAACTCTCATGCACACTATCTAAGTGAAGACCAGCGACCAATCAAGAAGACAACCATCGGCTCAGGAATCGAGTACTGCAACATCTCCTCATCATGTCCATGATCCCCTCTCCCAAGCAATCAAATCTTTTTACAGATACCAATATCCAAAATCATTTTGACGACCGTGACAAGGCCCCCAATGCTAGCGGATCCCATAGACACTACTACCAGCAACCCCAATGATATGTACAGAACAGGCGCCATGGATTGCTGTTGTCTATTCAGATAAATAAAAATCGGTGCAGAAAAGAATGCCGACACATTTCCCGACACAATCCACAACATTACCCACACTCTCTGACTCAAGGTGCTCTGGCCCTTTTCAAAGTGAGTGATGTAATCTATAATGACGTACGGCATTGCGAACAACAGCACAAATGGAAATAGTATAGCGAGGCCCTTCTGCATTGCCGGAATTGATGTTGATCAGTTTCGTATGTCCACTCCTTTTTTGAAGTAAAGATAGGCATAAACTTACTGTGATGTCACGCACACCTTTTTTTTCTCTGACCGTTTCTTGGTCGTCCCCGTTGCATGGTAATCTCACTTTGCCGACAAAACAACTGAAGCCAGCAGCCTTGCTCTCATCTTTGTCATTGTTTGAATCTGTTTTGTGATTTTCGTCATGATCCCTCTCGTTGTCTGCAACTGTGATGTCCTGATCCTTCTCGAACTCGGTACTTGCACTTGTGATGCCCTGATCCTTCTCGAACTCGGTACTTGCACTTGTGATGCCCTCTTCCTTCTGGACGTCCTCTAGTCTCTCGTTCCGAGCAGTGCTGGTAACCATCGCTGTGTTTGCCGGGCCCTCCGGATGGTTGTCGGGATTGACTGGTTTGAATATAGGCACCGGGGGAAACATTTGCTGCCAAATACCCCTCAGGAATGGTGGAGACTCCCCCATGGGTACATGAACAGTTATTGGATCCGGGCAGTCGTCAATAAACTCGACAAGATAAAGCGCGGGATACTGTGGTTCGCAGAAGACAGCGACGAGGTTGATAAGCGACATGAATAAATACGGAAGGACCGTAAAAGAGTATGCTGCATAACCGAATTTTTCCACTTGATGTCCCTGTGCATCGTATAGACCTTTTGCTGCAATAATAATCTGAATTATGGAAGCCGCTGTTTTCATCATACTTCGGTTGTTCGCAATTTCAAAATTCGTCGAATTATCTTCCACGACGACGAAATCCTCAGGGACATATACCAGGCGGTAATGTATACCTTCCTTGGGCCAGATGGGCTTGAACAATGGGACTGGGTGGGGACAGGATGTTTACCGTGAATCTTCCAAACAGATGGGTTAACTAGAGCGAAATAGCTGACGAGTCAGTTTAGCAAAGGCTGCAAAGCCGGAACTCGAGAAACATGAAACACTTACAATTTATTTAAGGATTGACTTTCACACGGGCGTTGAGATATCAATGGCGTATCACCATCGTATTTCAGACCCATACAAAGCGCCCTCGCACGGTGGGCAGTCTTCATTTTTCCTCCCTCGTCGTTTTTTAATGCCGCTAGACTCATTCCAATGATGATGCTGGCACGTAACGCTGAAACCAATGGAGCACAGAAAGCTGGTACTGCCGTTGCAATTGACAAAATCATACCTTGTCCAGGGTACGAGGCGGTAGTGACAGCGTGCAGACCGTAGTTGAGTAATAGAAACTTCCCAACGTCCATCCAGTCTGCGGGACGGCAAGCAACATTCTTCGAAACAAAAATTATCCCTGGGTCCGCTGAAGCCGTAGCATGAAGGTTTGTGGCCATCGTGAGGATGGTGGTCGCGAGAGGTCTGAATGATGGTAAACTAAGAGTATTGCTTGGCGATGCTTTGCATATATGACTTATCTATCGAATATGATGGCGACTTGGCACTACTGCATGTCTCACAGTGAAGCCTCATGACACTCAGCTTCGATGAAACCCGATCAATTGACATGGCATTCTGCACGTAAGCTGTTATGCATTGTTTCACTAGAGCTTGTCTTCTCACTAGCTAATTTCGTAGGGTGTCCGTTTGTCGATCTGCGTAAGGCGTTGTGCGTTGAATTATATCGCAAATGTGGACCATACGTTATTCTGAAAGTTCATGCAAGTCACCCACCCTAACTTTTACGTTGCTCATATGGATTGTGTTTCTGTTCAGCCTCATGGTCAGATGGTCAAATACTTCAGGATGAATTAAGATCGTTTTTGACGCCGGAAGTCC
Source organism: Wilcoxina mikolae CBS 423.85 (assembly GCA_014904905.1). Classification (NCBI taxonomy): domain Eukaryota; kingdom Fungi; phylum Ascomycota; class Pezizomycetes; order Pezizales; family Pyronemataceae; genus Wilcoxina; species Wilcoxina mikolae. The sequence goes on along the minus strand of MU122336.1, from coordinate 74,875 downwards.
ACCCCGGAACCACGCTTCTGTGTATATACGTGGCATTGACTGGGTTAGTGTCACCAAAAGCCATTTTCTTCATTCCCATTTTGACAGTCACTCACGCGGTATTGTCCATTCAATGGTCTTCTTCTTATCTAAGAAACACAAAAGTTCGCAAACGGCGTATGTGTTGATTTAGTTTTACGGCGAATTCTTGGTTTCACACCTTTGTCTCCTATTAGAAATCACAGGTCCAAACCTTTGAATTCAAAAGGAGATGCTCGGTTACATTGTGCCAATATTTTGATGAAAACTTTGTGGCCGAAATTCATGACCAAGCTATAAAGAAAGTCTCAGAAACCCCGATCTTTTCACTGCCTCTCATATTAAAGTGCAGCTGAGACCTTGTGATGTGGGCGAACGCTGCTCTCAATGAGGATAAGAATTTGCTGTGGAGTCGCTAATAATTGATGCAGTTGAGAACTCTGCTTCTGCTTGCCACATTTCGTATGTCAAATCATTCCCGATTAGCATTGTTTTCCTCTATGAATCTGAGTACCCTGCAGTCTCATCCCGATAAGGCAAATAAAGTTGTTCCGAGCATTATGCTTTATCTATTATACAGGCAAGCGTCTAGACTTGCGGCAAGCAATGATGTACTGTAACACGCCGGGTCAAGGCAAATCAAAGACACAACTAACAAATTAAAAATGTCCCAGCTCTTCGGATGCTTTGGGTGGGGGGGATCTGGGCGATACCGGAGTCCAATTAGGGAGCTGGCCACGTACCTCTACAATATCAAGGACGGTAAGGCCATAAATTTGATGATATATTGTCATGTGAATACCTCCAACAATACGGTTACACGAGAAAGTTTTGTATGGCTACGAAATCTGCTAGCTGTAGCACTTGTAGCTCGGAGACTCGGCTTCTTTACCTAGCGTCGCAGAACCCCGAGGCATGTAGTTGCGTGATCGACAGCCGGCTCGCCCGAAACTAGAATACCAATAGTGAGGAAGCGCAAACTTCTCCAGCGGATATATGATACTGTGTTTTGGTGGGGTTTTATTGGATGGACGTATTTACTGGCGGCATTTCACAGCCTTACTGTCAATTATAGCTAGGCTCCTACATGATATCGACCTTTACTCCGTGTGCGTGTGCGAAAATAGCGTGCACTACCGCTTGTAGGAGTTAGATTGATTCGTGTTAACGCAGTTTCGAATAATTTTGGGCTACTAGGACCGGAAAACAAAATCGTAAGATCAAGTGAGAAACAGTGAATGAGTGTGCTCGATTTATGGCATCCCCGGGATAGCTGTGTAGACTCAAAGACTCCGTAGGTGCTTCCATGAGTTTCAGGATCACTTCCTGTTGATATAGTCGTAATCGAGGTAAGGGCAAAAGCATGTAGATCTAAGTAGAGGGATCCACCCGCCTTATACAACCATCATACCTTATCTTATGTGATCCATCAACCGCGACAACCGCGTCAATCGCAAATTACCACCATAAAAAGAGATAGTGTGATGAACAGTGCCGCAGCGTCTTGCTTCCTTATGTTGGGAGTAGAGTATACGCGCGGAGTTTCCGGTAATCCATATGCGAGTTGAACACCAAGAAGAATCATCTGATCTTAGTTGTTTAACTGACTGCATGAAACTGGTTTTGTTTACAATGCAGTGGGCAGATATTACAGTTTGCCCATAAATCCCGCAAGTGCAAGGTCGCGTGCGGTCAACAGTAATGCTTCTGAGTGGAGTTAATAATACCGTAATGGTATCCTGAAAAAATAAATATAGCTGTGGAAAAGGCTGGGACAGAGATGAACTGTCATGATTGCCACGTACATGACCCGTGTAGAGTACAGAAAAATGAAAAAATGTAGTACAATTTCATGTAAAATCAGTACTATAACCCTTGTAATACCGCACTTTCTAACAAAAATTTGAAAGAGCAACTAGATAACCAAGAGTATCCAAACCATCTGCCGTAGACTAAAACCTCGTATCGCCATAAACTGCCATATTCATCTCCTCCTCACATCAACATATCCATCGATCACCAAATTATTCAAATCTTTATACAAATCCCTATTTCCAAAATCATTTGGATGACTGTCACTAACCCTCCTATGTAGGCTACCACCGCCTAGAGAACTGACAGTAGCACACCTTACCCGGGTGCGGACGCAACTTAGACAGTGTGCAGACCATAGTTGAGCAATAAAAATTTGCCGATGTCCGTCCAGTTCGCGGGTCGGCAAGCGACATTGGCAGATGGAAATGTTATCTCGAGTTTGACGGAAGTCATGGTTGCAAAGAGGATGGCAGTAGTAAGATTTTCGGATTCTTTGGAAGGTGGGGTTATTTCTTACCGAACTCTTCGTGTTTGATTTATTGTTGGCCTCTGAATGTGTCACTGAGACCTCTCTAGATGTTGCGGCTCTACGCGAGGTTTTCCGCTTGGCGTGCCGAAAGGCGGGGGCTGTTCTTTGAAGGGACCGCAGCATGTGTATCAAGTGTTCAGATGTTATGGCTTGGTGTGAGCTACCCCGCAATATGAACCTTCACTGGAGCAGAAATTTCATCAAAGGCTTTGTGAACTGTGCCTTCCGTTTATCGGACTACGTAGATTATGCCGTACGAGCGTGACTCATTGCGTACTGGACTGGTTACTAAGTACTCATAACCTTAAAATCAACATTCACCCAACGGCTATGTCTTGTCTACAAAATTCATTGAGGCTCCTGATGGTATGCAGAATTATAAATCATTCTAAATCATAACTTGAGGTGGAGATGAATGTTGGTATTTCCTCGGCAGTTATTATCAGGTGAAAACTAGGTTACATACGCGTTCCATGCATGCACTCGTCAATTTTGAGACAGACAGTATGCCTACATATATGACCTCCACCTATCACCTCTCACTGCGTTACGCGTATACGTCTCAAGATAAGTTAGATTTTGCTTTGCGGGGCTGCGGGAGCGTCCATATTCGTGCACCGTACTAGAAAAGGAGGTGGGGTCACCGAGAACCTCGACTGATGCGAAGAATTTATGCTTTGGAGCTGTTGTGATAGATACGTGTCGTTTCAGTCTCTAAAATCTTCCTGCTCTACTTAGTACTGGCCCCAATTGCCTGGTGGGTGATAGCTGGTGATAGAGGTGTTTGAGTGATAGATATTTAACCAGGATGGAACCAAAAACGAATATCCCAGCAAACAAGTCTGACGCATAAAAATGCTTTGCCTTGATAAGGCCAATCAGTAACACAGATGTTTGTGCGCAAAACATCCCATGTCCGGAACTGAAACATCTCTTGCCCTACACAACAAGATGGTGGTTGCATGCTATAGCTTCGCGGTGATGTAACATCCTAGATCGAGCGTAGGGTTAATTTTCGCAAGATTCACAGCGTCTGTTATCTATATCGTACTTGACGGTCCGGGTTTCCACAGTGGTATAGTAAATAGATACCCTAGAGTCCATTTAGCGTCGTGGAAAATGGCAAGAAGAGGTGCTAACAATATTTCGTGAGGTTCTTCGTGAGGTTTTTTGTGATGCATCTTGAGTGATCGTTGCATACATATATATAAGTATATTTCTGTGAGGTTTCGTGTATCGACTCTTTGTTTCTTCGTCCCATTTCGTGAGATGACGAGTGTCTGCAGAACAGTAAGCTGCAAGCACGTGTACTCAGGCAGGCAGCTGCGGCCTAAGTAACTTGGTCGTTTCGCTCCGTTACCATCACCATCACCGTCGCCATCATCACCATCACCATCATCACCAGCACCATCATCACCATCACCATCATCACCAGCACCATCATCACCAGCACCATCATCACCAGCACCATCATCACCAGCATCATCATCACCAGCACCTGCAGATGCACGCACACACACGCATCCACACTGGCGCATTGACAAATTTTGGTGGAAACGAGTCTCTGTCCAATTCTAAGAGGCAAAAGTGCCAACCCCTCGGCTGTATCTCTAGCCGCGAAGCTTTCCCGCTACTCAACATCAAGATCAAAATCAAAATCTCGTGATGTTTGCTAGACTCATGCACAAGATATCACTCACACTTCACGACATTGTTGGAAATCCGCTCAACCCCGCGCCCGAGTCCGTCCGATGGCGGAGCGGCAAATATGGTCTTGTCATTCTGTATATAGAGAGACCGCTAGAGTAGAGAGAATGGTATCGCTTTTAGACCTGCTCACAGCGTCCGCTACCACATTTCCAACAGGCGTTCTGTATGTTAAATTGTGTGATGCACACGAAGTCTATTGATATTTCTAATAGTAGAACCTATGCCTTATATACAAGAGAGAGTCGGAGATCCCGTCGGAGGCCGAGAAAATGGCGATAGGAGTGGCAGTGAAAATTTGTGTAGGAGTGTACTGGCTACTCCGAGAGACTTCTCTAGACCTGGCTCTAGGCCTTACAGTAACACTGTAGTTTCATTACACAATGCCAAGACCGCATGACGATGTGTAGTGATGATTGGCATGACAAATCTGACCTCACGATAATTGCACGACGTCATTGTATTGATATGGAAAACATGCCTTCATTCGTGTCTTTGGCACGACTCCCACCAAAACCATGTACATTAGGGAGATGTGGGCGTAGATACACCCCCTACCCACCGCTATAACCTTAAGATACGCTTTAATCACCCAAATCTCAGGTTTCTTGCTACAACTACCTACCTAGGGTACTGTCTGATCGAACCACTCATTGTTCGCGTGCGTTGGTGGGAGTTGCTAATGGATGACGGCCCGGCGCCTCCGGGTCGTATAAATAATCAGAGAAATGTACCAGGATGTGGAGCTAGATGTCGCTTCAATATAGCCGAATATAAAGGAAAGACAGCATGTGCGAAAAAAAGTAAGCTAGCATACCAACCCCCTGGGGTCGGTGGTTGGCGCCTGGCGTTGCATTATCTTATGGGGGTCATGCAGGGTGATTGGTTACCGGGATTTCTAGGTAGACACTGCATTCATTGTACTACCTAGTACTCCACATATGATCAAGCTTTTCCAGCATGTCTCGCAGGCTGCATTTTTGGGTACTGAACCCCTACACGAGCGTAGATTCTGACGGTATCCCGTTTATTTGTTGGGCCGCAAGCCGCCCGATACGTTGCTTTAATTCGCGCATTCACGCAGTCCATGTACATCCAAAACTTCAGGGCAAATAAGAGACTGCCATTGGAGTCCCATATGCAACATGCGGTGCTACAAATGATACGGTTGGATTCTACGGTATCTATATTAGAGTACAAGTCACTCAACATCCCTATCTGGTCGGCGCCATCTAACCAATCTAACCATCAACCAACCGATCTACGCATCACATAGAAGGCAGACTAATTTGGTGGTGTAGATCTACCATGCGGGGAGGGGTTCCAAAACATTCCCACAGACTCTTTGGAGCCGCTAGGCGCTATGTCGTGCTATGTGATACCTACTGCATCGAGATCAAAATGATGAGTACCGTATTATATGACCGTATCCGGTTTCTCTGTAGCGTCGTAGGACGCCAAATCTGTTGCTTCCAGTTGTCCATTCTCCCACTCAGCATCTCCGCAGAGCAATAACCGAACGCCAGCGGAGTTGCCTATGACACCTGCGGCGCTACAAAGAAACCGGATATGGTCAGATAATACGGTACCTACGTATTACGTCGCTACAGTCAAGATATAGCCCCACTGGACCCTCTAAATGCTATTGATCGATTTCGGAACTCTTTGAGTGATGATTACAGTAGCTGGCAAGGATTGATGTTGGTGGCTGTGTTCCGGGAGGGCCGGGCCGGCCCACAGGTGGGCCCGAGTCCTGCAGATCAGGCCAGGTCGGGCCGCTCTCTCACAAACCATGCAGGGCAGGTCCCGATAATAACCATCGGTGTATATGATGAGATTGTGAGCGAGGCGCTAAATCTATACGCGTGAGAAACCTCCATGCAGTAAACGCCCACATCGGTCAAAAGACCCAAAGTACCCCACACACAAAGCAATATTCTGCTAAAAGCAAAAGATTATTCCTTTATTTCTCGCCTCACAGTGCTTTTATCAGAAGTGTTTCCGGTGAATTCCGGAAGAAACATAGCCCATCACTCAAGCGCAATCTATGAGAGGAACATGGTATCATTTGTGGCCATGCCGTAGATCTCTCTGTATACATTACCATGTATTTGACTCTCTGAACGGAGCCGCATCCTTTACTCCTCTCTTTTATATCTACTTGACCACCTTTTGTTCAAGCCGTATCCCTCGCCTCGCTCTTCCGAAGACTGCCTGCGTCTGACCACCCAACCCGAGATTAAGTCGTATCCTCTAATTCCTACCATCGTATCCTACGTCTGTCGACCTATATCGACCAGATTAAACCTCACAGGTTTGGGGGAATAATATCCAACTTCCGCATCGGATGGCCTCGAGCATACGGGAAAACGAAAAACGCGGCTGGCGGCGGGCCTTTTGGGTTTATTATACTCTCATACTTCACGCTTTGATTGCAGTCGCCATTCTCCCTTTCATGCTGTATGCCATCGACACCCGAGTTGTCAACTACAACGGTCAACGGCTGGGGTCCGGAATAGATATGTTGCAGGCGAATGATATTACTACCATAATCTCCGCTGCCGTTGTCGTGATTCTAATCATAACTGGTTCATGGACAGCCCGTTCAGCATGGAGATGTGCGTTTATCTTGCTCGAAACTCAAGGCATTACTCTTCAAGAATTCAATCGTATGGTTTCCTGGCCAGCATATTTCCTAGGTGATCACCGAGCGCTTGGCAGGCTACCTTGATATTGCTATTGTTGGTGCCGGCGAATCTGGTTGCACCTGTTATGTGGGTTGGCAGGACGTTTCATCCCCAGAAGCTACCCGGGATTTCCACCACTTCACGGCGGCGGACAGAAGTTCGGGATGGTATTGGTATACGATTCGAAGCGGTACTGCCGTCCAGAGTGTGATTTTGTCTGCAGTCGGTGGAGCCGCAGTTGGCTGGTCCGCGTTCGAAAAATTCAATTACAGTTCCAGCCGCTATGTTATTAAGTCATAGCGGGAAATGATTTCCGTCAACTCAACAATCGAAAATATCGTCCTACCAACCTCGAGATCAACAGCATTTCCTGGGACAAAACATCAGATTTCAACAAGACATTACCGACCAACTGAATTATGACGGCTCCTCCTCCCCAGATTCAAAGGTTTCTCTTACGAAAGAGCCACCTTTCAATTACTACCACGCTGGTAATGCCGCATTATTTGACGAACATTTCCGAAATAACTACCCTGTTTCCAACTACAGCAACTCGACAGCCCAGATACCGTCGCCAGCTGTTTTCCGTGGTACCAAAAAGATCGCACTTCTAGTCGTCCGGCAGAGCACCAATAATTGTACCTCATTGAATGAAACAATATTTGGGAACCAAACATCGATGACCAAACTTATCGACCTATATTCATACCATAACGATTATGACGAAAATTGTTTTCTGATTGGAACGGTTAATTTTACAGCTGGGGCCATCAGAAGCAGTAAGGCAACCTACATAACACCGAGGGTAATTGAAATGGAAAAAGATTCATCCAGCTCCATCGATAGCGATAACTGGGTAATTGAAAGTTTATACGCCTTACCCAACGTGATGCCCAAAGTATCTCTACTTAACGTCAGCCAACTCGCAACATGGGACAACATCGACGGTTACATTGAAAATCTCATTCGAATATCCTACCAGACGACATGGGGTGAATATTCCGGATTCAATACCGTACCTCTCAATTTTAAAGGCCCATCAATTCAGAAACCGGTTACAGGCTGCGATATCTCGACCCAGAGTCTGTGGATAGTACTGTGCTCAATTCCTCGTCCTCGTCTCGGGTGTGTTGTTATGGATGCTAGAGCGGGAAAGCCACCGCCCAATGGCTATTGACGGAGGTGTTGCTGCATTGTTGGTGGATTTAACGCCAGTTTTGGACAGGTATGATGCAACCGAAAAGTTCAGTCGCATGTCCTACGTAACCATTGAAGACGGAGGAGGTAAGAAAGTTCAGCTTGTGGAGTTTACTGAGTCTACCGGCTCTGGCGAAAAACTGCCAGCCCAGGTTCGACGGTTCCAACTTAGCTCGATACTTAGGTAATATTCTGTCTTTGCAATAGAAAAGACTTCCGCTGATATTCTTGAGTAGTGTAGACGCGTCTACTGGAAGAGACATGCAATAAATGATACCGGTTGCGCTATGATGTATTCTTGAGGGTGGCGGTTCGGATGGGGTTTGGTTATAGGTGGGAATAATGGTGATGGCCCAACGGGTTGTGAAGAGTTAGGACGGAACTATTCAGTCAACATCAAAGCGGTCTTTGCAAAATTTCATTGCCGTAGTGATAATTACGCATCGATATTCCAACAGGGGTTCAGAACCGAAAACTGCAGCCTGCGAGATAAGCTCATGTACATCCCTGCATCCGAGCTTACCTGCGAGAAATTCAGGAAAAGCTTGATTCGTGATGTCTCATGTAATGAGTGCCCACCTAGTAATCTCGGTAACTAATCAACCTGCATGATTCCTCCGATAAGATAATTCAACGCCGCAACCGAATTTCCCACCAGCAAGCATATGTGTTTCTACATGTGTACGTATAACAGTGGTGCCAATCCAACAAACGTTCTCAGTGCACCTTTGTAATACGCAACACCCCATTCCTATCGGAGGTAACCTTCAGTTTACTGAAGGTTCTGCCCGACAAAATTTGGGGGGGAAATGATCGACCGAGGTTCAGAGTGATAGTCATCGTTAGCGTCCGCAATAGGGATGGGATAGATACCGTCTCATACAGGTCGATTCTATATGGAACAAATCTGTTTGGTAGGAGTAGGATTATTACCTGAATATAAGCTTCGGTCCTAAATAAGTGACGACATAGCCTCACAATGGTGGGTATACGTTGTATACCATGATGTCGCGCTCTGCCAACCTCGACTTCAAGCACTTTAAGATCTGGTGCGAGCCTGGATGTGCGGTATGTATTCCTAATATTGCTATCACGGAAAAACACCACGGTTTGAGAAACAGGCAGTCACCGCCTAAGGATAGCTTGGTAACTACGGTATCGCGCTGTATGGTACGGTATCAAACGTCGCGGTATTGATACCGTCACATCCCAAGCTCAAAGCGAGTGATGTTTTGTGATTCCCGACGTTGTTTCGCTATGTAATGTCGAGTGATATCCTGTGATATATTGTGGCATGACTTATGGGACTTGTGGGATGGTAAGCGACGAGGAAACAATAAGTTGGACGTCCATGTATTTAACAGACAGATATCAATCAAAACAGAACATAATCCATACTTATGTGAAGCCACTGACAGTCACAAGTAAGGAAGGAATGGCACTTCTATCCAGCAAGCAGAAACTTGTCTACTCTACTTGGTTGTACTAGTACATATCTGTAGCTTCACAGTGGGCGAGCGTACCGGCCTTCTCCTCGGCCTCTTCCGTATCCGCATGAAACAGAAGGTCCCTGACTTTGCGAAGCTCAGCTCCACGTGTAATGAAGTCCAAATGAACATCACCACGTGAGGGATCAGTGCGATACGACCAGAGCCGACGGTCCTAGGTAGGGTGCCATAGTGGGTAGCGCTAGCGAGATCTCGGATATCCTGAATTTTCTAATCAATCACAAGGGTGTCCGGTGACTTCGGAGTATACCTGAAGACAGGAAGCTTCGTTCCGCTCAGGCATGGGCCTGAAGTTTACTTGAATTCAACATCCTTCCAAAGCTATATACCGCAGCGGAAACTTCTACTATCTACTGGATGCTCTGCCCCCAAACTCCCCCAGGAATGAGTTCTCATATTCTCGTTGTACATGCAGGCACAGTACCGCTCGAACTCGCACACTGTCTCCAACCCTTGTGTTGCTACTCCTATACGCTTGGATCACTTAATATCACTCGCTCATATCCGTTGTCTCCGACAACTACTCAATTGATATTTTTTCCCCCAATCGCCAACTACCTACCAATCAGCGCCTTAAACCTGCTTACAACAAATGGTCGAACAGGGGCAAAGTTAAAGTCTTCCTGAACTGCAGAGGTACTCTTATTTAAATTGGGTCGCTATGTATGTATAGTACAGTATCGAGATCCTCAATCCGATTTCCATAAATACACCAACCCCCCTACCTATCTCTGGTTCCAAACCTCTGCTCTTCGCACGCACATTACACCGCTTTATAATTAAAGCAATTAAACGTGGGCAGGTTATGCGCACACCCAATGGGGCCATAAACACAGTAATTCAAGTCCGTACAGAGGAATCCAGAAGCACCTCCAAGCCCCGTATACTCCAACAGCCAAAGTCTAGCAACATTTGGATCAATCGCGCGGCCTGCGATAGATAGCGAATGCTGCGCTAGGCTCCCGCTGTATATTGTTAATTTATTTTCGGGTTAGCGTGGGGGGGGGGGTGTGTGTTCATACTCCGCTTGATTTCCCTGCCCTGGTTTAATTCCAAACCACATCCATCCTTTCCCGCTACAATCCGTGCTCCCATATGTGCTGTTCCTTGATTCTTTGTATTCTCACATTCCGGGTTTGAGAGAAAGGGTACGGTACGTACCTAAGGAAAGGGGTAGTTGCTTCCCTTCTATTCAGTTTCCTATTCCCCACAGAATCCGCGCCCTGTGCTGCATTCCAAATTGCAAAATCTCTGTCTCCCTTGAAATTAATATACTTGTCGGTTTTTTCAGAGTAATCGTCCGGCATCGCACCGTGAGGATCGATTCCCTTTTTGAGGGCTTTCTTGTAGGCAGCTTCTGCAAAAGCGTTGTTGAAGGTGGGTTTCGAGGACATAGGGTTCTCGAGGCGGGCATGAAGATTTCGACTGGAGAGGTCATGAGGGATGGCGGAAATGATAGTGGCGCTGGAAAAAAGAACAGTGAAAAGGGTGTTTCGAAATGCATATTGTAGAGTTTGAAATGTTGAATTTGTGGTGTGGGTGAATATTGCGATCCGGGTGGGGGTACCTTTGGGATTACTTATTCTTGTGGGAGGGTTGTTCGCTACCTCTCCTTTATATCGCGTTTGGGCTTAAATGCTCCGCTGCGGGATTTCCCACCATCCTGTATTTACGACTGTAGGGTTGGTGAGTGTGGCGTATTGGGTATGCATGGAATCACAAATCGGAAGAGGTAATTTTGACTACTTAGAGCACAAGGGGGAATTGCTATCTGTGATAGCAGCAGTCAAAGCTTTGTCTAGTCAACAACTTGTGCGTGGTTTTTCACATTTTCGCTTTCCGTGTGTCGAGTTAAAATGGGTAAGCGCAGGGTGAGGGAATTGCCGTGGCGCTAAATGGTTGTGAAGCATTAGTACATACACAAGCATATTCTGATGCACGTCAATCAAGTCACGTTTGCCTCGAAATTGATTTACTCTGTCGCACACAACGCTAAAAAAGAGCGACAACCAAGAATTTCAAACATCCGGATCCCGGTTCCAGAAAAATATCTCCGTTCAATATGTCACCGAATAACCTACTCTACGAATGCTTTCCCGATTTGAGAATCTTTGGTAATCGGGGGGAGGGTATGCGGCAAACTGTACGGACACAACGCTTGAGTGTTATCCGCTCAGTGCCCCATAAGATCTTCCGGCAGTGTTTGGATTTTGCATGACTACCGATTACTCTGCACTTAATGTGGCGTTCCGTGTGTGAGTATGTAGATCGGAGCCGCCCGAGGCTCTCCCGCTGCCGTACTATACACGAGGAGACACGTCGCAACGGATTTAAGGGCATACCGGGTACATGAATAACTATGGGCGTCCCAGTACTCTACAAGAAGCGTGCCAGACGCTAAACTCAAAAGACGTGGAACATGCAAAAAACCAATCTATATTTGCATAGTACAGTAGAGTACATACCGGGACATGAAAGTGGCTAAAACTAACGGGATATAGCAACCCCACAATCCAGATCTACCTGTTCAAATAAGTCTCAGCCACTTGCATGCCCAGGTACTACAGGCCTATCGCGAGTAGAATGCGGAAAGCATAAGGTAATGTGCTTTTCGGTATGTCGGTACCGTGTATTTAATGCTCAAATTTTCAGAAAGGTCGTTTTGGTTTAGGTATTTACTTGTGCGCCCTTGCGAATATGCTTTTTGAGTGCCTCTAATGCGCTCTTTCTAAGGTAGCCTTCCAGTATGCTAACTGACGTACACCCAAAATGTCCACGGAGAGTAGAGTATATTCACACTCGTGTCAGTTAACTAGTTGACATTCTGTAGGTGTATCTAACCAAAACTATTCTGTTCTGTCAGTACTCAATATACTCTCAGCTAGCCTGTAGCCGCGGGATATTAGGCACTGGACAATTGATAGCTCTCTGAATCCAGGTCACGATACTAGGTAATCGATATCGACAAAAATGACTCCAGACATTCTGGGCAGCCGTAGTAGCGCTCCATTTTGTTGGTTATCCAGCAGACTTCCTATGGCGCTTGTCGATGATTAAGGTTTCTGCTTCGCTAGAAACTTGAAATTCCAAATTGATGAGTAGTTTGAAAGTCTTCAATCGACAAGCGCTTAACCGAAGAGACGGAGCGATCCAAACTCCGCACACCCCTCATCGATGCGATATGCATATGCCAATGCAAATATACATCGATGGCTAAACTTTCATACCATAGGACATCACACGAGAAGTGTTTTCTGATTCGACCTATCAATTTTACTGCGGGAGTCATCAGAAACTGTTAGGCAACCGAGGGTATTCGAAGTCGAAAAAAGACTCTTCCGGATCCATCGATGTAACTAGAAGTATATGGGGCAACACTAGGTACATGGAGCGAGTATTCCGGGTTCAATACTATACCTCCCAATTCAACAACGCATCGATCCACGAACCTGTTGCACACTGAGGTATAAGTCAATGTATGGTACTGTGCTCAATTCCTTGTCTTCGTCTCGGGTGTGCTATTATGGATACTACAGATAGCCCAATGACTATCGAAGGTGGTGTTGCGGCATTGTCGGTGGATTTGACGCCGCTTTTGGATATATATCCTATCTACTCGATAATAAGTCCCTATGCTAAAATCGTGGCGAGGTGACTGGGGGCAGCGCGTGAGCCACGGGTTCCCGTGGTGGCATACGCAGGTTATAATTAGTCCGGTGTCTGAATACCTAGTGGATACGGTATGAAGAAACCAAAACTCTCAGGAGCATGTACTGCCGAACACAAAACAGACGGGGACAGTAAGAAGGTTCAGCCAGTTGAGTCTACCCTGACAAGCGAAATTCATGCTTACTCCATAAGATTAGGAAACAAACTATCTACGCGTAAGGAAAGACTTCCGCTGATTCTTTCAAATAGTTTGAGCATGACAAAAAAAACACATACCGGTTGTGCACCGACAGCGGGAAAAAATGTAGTTTAGCTATATCAAGGAGAGCTAGCCCAATCGGGGGGCTAGAGTTAGTTCTTCTGACCCCGTTGTTGCACCGGACGAGTCTTGCATATGAGTATTAAAACCTTTCTAGATAATTTGCTATCGATAAGGTTCAGGTAACTACAACATTCGAGTGACAGTGAGTGTTTAAGTAATACTTTTGGTACGGATTGTATCGAGAGTGGCTCCCGTGTACGTATATATCCGTGTGTGAAGCTATGACCATCTGTAGACGGCAGTCACACACAAACTAGGTTAGGGCATCGAAATACGAGTGATGTGCTATGATCTACTTAGCATATCACAAACCAATGGCCCAGGAGGACTACATGTGCACTCTGCCGTACCTCTTCAAACCTTTTCCCAATTTAAACGCAAAGATATATGTGCCGATGAAGAGATTTGGCACATTCGGGCGCCGATCAGTAAGATACACGACTGCTTTCATGCGTGGAGAAACTTTGTTATCCAATGATTTCCAAACCATAATTTTCTTTCCAATCAATCTGTTTTTCCTTAGCTGCTCCATACACCTCTCGCCATAACTCTCCAAACCGCCCAAAGCCTAAACATAATCTCCCTTGGCATAACTGCGCTTCCCGTCCACCTAGATCTTGAACAGCCTGGTCAAAGCTGTCTGACGCCCTTGAGGTTTCAATTTCGGTAGCTCATCGCAGCTGTGATTATCGTCGTCAAACTCGGAACATGTGGTGAGTGGCAAAGACTCAGCCTGGTCTAGTTGGGTTTGGGGTTATGGCATCTAAATTTCGTCAAAATTGACTTTGCACGGCGCTGTGCACAAAAATCTCAAATTCGGACTTTATGCTGCATAATATCCGAACTTAGATTTTGTGCACAGTATCACGGCGCTGTGAAAATTTGCACGGCGCTGTGCACAATATCCGGATTCAGGAGTTTATGCCGCTCCAAAAATACACAATTGGCCATCGCTCAAGAACGGCTTGGTATATTCACGATCTGAACATACGAACATATAGCACTCATCGAGTAGATCATTTGACGTCACATAGGCGTCTCATTTGGAGCAATATTGACGAAGTTGGCATGGGTGGATGCTGGAGTAGATGGAATCTCCCCCTGTATGACTTTCCACCCACCCATGCCAACTTTATCAATATTCGTCTGATTGAGAATGTACTCGATGAGCTTTATATGCTCGTGTTCTCAGATCCTGAATCCACTGAGCCGTTCTTGAGCGATAGCCGATTTTGTGTTTTTGGAGTGCCGGAGTGAAATCCATCAAAAAGCCGGAGTCGAGCGCAGCGGGAGGTATGGAGTCGAGAGAAGTGCAGTCAAGTGAACTTCAGGGCTATAGTCAAGTGCATCTACAAGTGGTATAAAATCTGTGCGTGACTCCGGCCAATTGATGGATTTTGCACCTGCACTCCAAAATGACAAAATTGGCCGCCTCTTGAGAACGGCGTGGTGGATTCGTGATTTGATAACGCGGGCTAATAGAGAACTTCGAGTATACCATTTGACGAAAATAAGTGTCTGGATTGGACGACTATTCATAAAGTTAGCATGGGTAGATGAAAGTCATACTGGGGGGGATTTCATCAACTCCATCATCTACCCATGTCAACTTTATGAATATTCTTCTGATTAAGACACTTGTTCGCGTCAAATGGTCTACTCGAAGTGTTCTATTAGCCCGCGTTTTCAGATCACGAATCCACCAAGCCGTTCTCAAGCGGCGGCCAATTTTGTCATTTTGGAGCGCGGTGCAAAATCAGCCAGAGTCGAGCGCACCTAGGAGTCGAGCATACCTGGGAGTCAAGTGCAGCTTGGAGTCTAGTGCAGAGTCAAGTGCAGCTGGGATTCGAGTGCCGAGTCGAGCGCAGCTGGCAGTCGAATGTAGTTTGGAGTTGACTGCATGCCGGGAGCTGCATAAAGTCCGGATTTTGGATGTTGTGCACAGCGCCGTGCAAAGTATTACGGCGCTGTGCAAATTTATACAGCGCCGTGCACAAATGCCAAAATTCGTGTATTGTGCAGCATAAAGTCTAAATTTCGGATTTTTGTGCACGGCGCCGTGCAAAGTCTATTTTGACCAAATTTGTATTCCATAGGGGTTGGCCAGAGAGCATGATAGTGGCTTGAGGTGACGTTATGAGCCCTGCTGGATGTTTCCTATGATGGATTCAACGTGGGAATGACCGTATAATACATGTTGGAGCGGATTGTAGAGTTCGTTGTCACGTGCCTTTGGGTTAGGTTTGAGCGCAGAGCCGCTTGTATTTAAGTTCTTGTGTACGTGTCATTTTAGACTTAGACTTAGACAGTGAACGAAGGTTCGGTACAACAATACAGGAATCCGAGAACTTCGACAGACACAAGCAGCGTGGTCACACGCCTACTATTGATACGTTGGTAGCTCCAAATCATATGTGACGGGTTTCCGATCAGCGGGGCCATTCCCTGTATGGAGTTGGTTGATTCCTATTTCCCCGCAGTTTTGGACGTCCGACCCGGTAGAAATCTGGTTTTTCTAACTCTTGCAGGTTCATTATTGAACTAGTTGCCAGTGGTTGGTTCCACACCAACTGATACACGGAGGTGCGCGTGCGGGAATATTTTTGAACTGCATGAGCCAAAAAGAAGAAAAGAGCTAAGTAAAGTACACTTTTGATGGATATCTTCTAGAAGGATTCTTGCGAGAAAACAAGCATTGAAGTCTACATCACAAATCATTTTCCCTGTACCGAATACGAAACAAATCAGAAATTCGCATGCAGGCCTGCAACTGCAGGATCCTAGCACATCATGCATAAATTGCTCGAGAGTACCAAACCTGCAACACATAACTGCGGCTTAAGGCCGGCTGTGTACATGTTTTCCAATAAATGCTAGACATACCTTCACCTTTTGTACTATCACATGTCATCATTGGCGATTGGGGGCATTATCTTCTAATTATAACCATGTTCATCCTGCGTAACCATAGGTTACTACAAGGCAAAGTTCTGAGATGCAGACGCCATTTTTTGCTTTTCTCGCAGGTATCCTTCAGCAGGATCTCCAGCATGTACGAGTATTTTGACCGCGCATAATATTGTTGCCAAATAAACAACACCACCACGTCATTGCTGGGCCGTGGCTAGGAACAGTCAAAGTATGACTGTCGCACGGGGGGATGCAAGCGGGATCGGCTGAAGTGACTAATGAAAGAGCGCACTGGTTTGCCACAGATCGGGGTCTGAACCAATCACCGATACTCTCATCCGTCATCTGAGTTCTGCAACCAATCTACAAAAATCGAGCGTGTAGGGGAAAGTCGGAAAGTACTTGAAAACATGTGTTTAGCGTCATGTGTACTTGTAGTGAGAATAAGTCCTCGGGCACCCGGATCTCATGGTCAGCAGATTCAAACGAAATGTAATTCAACAAGGGAGGAATTACACAACGAAAAGCCGGAGTTCCTCCGGACAGGGCGTGGTGACTGTATGGCGGTAATGCGGACTGTAAAACAACACTCACTATCACAGCCCACCATTTTTTTGCCGACACCCGCCCACTAACCGCTACCCGTCGTGCTGCAAATGCTTATGAAGATCCATCTATCTTCGACGCCGAATAACTTAGGAAACATCAGTCAGGCCTCAATCCTAACCCTCATCCAGACAAACCTCTAATCATCTCCACAACCTCGGGGTCACAATAACCGGTGTAGAAGCGGTCAAAACTGCTGACCACGCCCACTCATGTCTCTGGGTTAGGTCGCTGTTTCTGGACCCCGTTGACCCATGCGATATGACGTTCGAACGTCTCTGGCAGGACGCCCGGTTTAAACACAACTATGGTTGGCGCAGGTCCAGGTGGTGGTTCGGGTATTGGCCCGGAGAAATGATGCTGGAAGCAGGTCCGCTTGGTGTATCGGGTGTCATGTTCGAGATTTTGTTGCTAGTGATGTGAGTTAAAAACGTCTCAGTGGGTGGGAGGGGCTAATATATATACTTCGAAAACGGCCAAGCTATTCCCAACGATTTTTTAGTGCAAACTGCTGATTAAGTTTCAAACTATGAGACCCAAAACAAAAGTATTATCCAGGCATTCGCCATAAAGCCTAGAACAAGTATAGGGTACGGGAGGTAAAGTCTCGGGGCGGGTTTAGTTTGGGATGCAACATCGATATCTCATTCGGTTGATAGTAAGTGAGCGACGGATGTCATTGCGTGCACCCGTCATCACTCGACCGACTCGGTAAAGAAGTTGTTAAACTTAGGAGTTCTAAAGTTGTCTTGACTTATTGTCTATATACGTGGAGAATGACTTCTCTTATATACTATGGTATGTACGATGTCATGATGTCAGGCCGAGGCATGGACGTCATGGTACCCTACGCCACCATAAGCTCATTCAGAGATGGCCGCACCGTCAAGATAGATGACGTCGACGACTGCACCGTCATGACAGATGACTTCAGTCAAGTAGCATAATGCAACACTTCACCCTCTTGCTGCACTCCATGAAGTAATAACAACAAAAAAATGAAATACAAGTGAATGAGCGAGCATACATGTGTTTCAAATGATTCCCATAGTAGTCTTCTTAAAACCCTGCGAAATGTTCAGGGAAAGAGTACCACCATGGCCTGAGGATGGCCATCCATAAAGAAGCAAAGAAATCCATTGCTTCTAACCTTAAATTGACCTCCTCATCCATTTACTTAGTCATTAATCCACTATAATCATGGATCCATCGACTACCATAATTCCATTGCTTTTGGTGAACTTCAGATGCTTCTCGTTTGCAAGCATGGTTAGTTGCAAGTGCTGCATATATTAGTGAACCGCTGACTGCTTGGCAGCTCTTGATGGTTTCATTTTCCAGTTACTTCTCCCCCCGATCTTCGGCCAAATCAAACCTCGTGATAGGAACTTAGAATCCATGGGAGTGGTTGCACTGTGAGAATGCTGCCTGCCGAATGTTCTTCAGAATGGCGTTGATAAAGGCTCTCCGGCAGAGACCGATACTGGCCATCTTGCTGATGCTGATATAGGTGCAATTGCCGTTGCGATGAATCTCGATGTTGTGCAGGGCCTAGGTTCGTGATCTAATAGTCTTCCAAGAACTTTACCTTCACCTCGATCGCGGTTTCGTAGTAACTGTTGCCACAGATATAAAGGTTAGGGTTAGCTAGTGATTGTTCGAATCCAAGAGAGCAGAAATGTGTTGATATCGTTGTACCATTGTGGCAGAACTTGTTTCCGGCCATAAAGGCTTACTGAAGTCTTACGTCTGGTGATCGTGGCTGCGTAGATGAATTCCGGTATTGCCATAATGATGTCTTCGTCATTGTTCTTTAGAAACGTGGTTACTATAGCCAAATGATTGATATTCCATCCAAATCTCCCAACTTGGGTGATGAGATATCGAACGTAGGTAGCTTGCAAACAGGAGCATAAGTCTTACCGATATCAGTTCGTAGCCTCTGATGACTAGGCGTGTTTTTGTATGAATCTATACGGATCGTGTTTTATCTTGTAGGCCCACTTGGAGGCAATCAGATTTGTCGAAAAGGATGGGTACATTCCTCCTCCGGCGCCCTCATTGTGTGAATATCATTGCTTCCACATATGATTGATGTAGATGCAAGTGCTGATGCCATCGGCGCTTCCGCACAGGCATTGGCCTTGCCTTGACTTCTCGTGACTCGACTCATGGCCACTGGCAGTTGTAGCTGGAATTGTTTGACTTTGTCATGACCGCTGCTTTGCCATGCGCTGTCTGTCAATTTCGACAGAGATGTTGATTCTGTATAATTCCTTGTCTGTGATATGCGTGTAGTGAGAGTGTCTATATCCTTGTCAGGAGATTGCTATGTAGGTGATCTCGAATCTGTTCGTATAAGGAGTCTGTAATGCTGATGAGCATTGCTTCTGTCTTGATGTCTTGGTCATGACCGCAACTTGGCGGTGTGAAGTGTTCCCAGAACCTGTGCTCTCAGGGAGACTTCGATTCTGTGGAGCATCAGTTCTGTGTTACGATTTCTCGTGTGTTGAAAGTGTCTGCATCCTTGTCAGGGCATGACTTGTATTTGATCTCAAACCTATGCTTGCAGGTAGCCTTCAACGCTGAAGTGCATTGGAAACTTCATCAGTACAGCCATGAGCACCGCTTCCGTTGCCATCATCTGTTCCACTGATATTATCTGCGATACGGACATGGAGAATTCCATCTCCACCCACTTCGTCATTCTGTGCCCTGAGAAGGTCATCTCCGTGGTCGATCTCGACATATTCTATTTCTTATCGGAGTGCAGCGAAGTCCATTGATTTCGTATCTGTGTGTGTGCTGAGAAGGCTATCGCTTTCTGTAGATGTGCTGAGTGCAGCGATGTCCATCGCTCTCATATGTGTGATTGTGTGTGTGAGCGATGACCATTAATCTGATATGTATGTGTGTGTGTAGCGAAGGCTATCGCTTTCATATATGTATGTGAGTGTGTGTATGTGTGTGTGTGTGTGTTTAGCGAAGACCATCGCTTGCTGTATGTGCGTATGTGTGTGCAGCAAAGGCTATGGCTTTCATATGTGTGTATGTGTGTAGCGAAGGCCATCGCTTTCGTATATGTATGTGTGTGTGTGTGTGTGTGTGTATAGCAGTCGCCGCCAGGTGCAGTGGTAGGTGTGCTTGGAGGAACGGCAGTAATAAATGCCCTGGCTTGGAGAATCATAGGTGTGTATAGGGTATTGACTTGGTAGCCATGGACGGTGACAGCCCTTGTGATGGGTTCCATTACACTGTTATCGTCTCCGAGTTCTATGAGTATGTGAGATCGTAGTTTCGTGAAGATGTTGAAGATGCTGAGAGAGGCAGATAGCACGATTGACTAGTCAAAGAAAATCGAGTTCACCAGCTGGCTTTCTTAACTTTAGTACGCTGTGTTTTTGTATATCGTTCATTTCCTCGTCCGTTTCTTTGTCTGTCTTCTTTTCCGTCTCTTCGTCTATCTTCTTTTCTGTATCCGCCATGCCCATGGCCATGGCAGTTACTGCTGTTTCCGACACATGTGTAGAGTACCAATCTGATAGATGCATATCTGATTTCTTTGGTACGTGTTGTGGACTTGATGTCCTGTTTCGGAGGGTCAATGTGTAATAAAGTATATGTTGGCATACTATACCACTTGGCCAAAAGGCAAATATGACACCTCTTGTGTCATCCAACAACCCCTTATAACCGGTACTTCCTCTGTGGCCATTACACAATGATTGTATGGGTCTTGGTAGACATGGTGATAATTGAGATGACGTTGGTGACGTTGTTGAGTTTCGGAGTGAGGGTTAGGGTTGTGGAGGCTGTTGCAGATCGTAAGATATTAATAGAGTAGTAGAGTAGAACTTTAGATAGCGACCGCCGGGCTCAAAACCTGTTAAACTTAGGAGTTCTAAAGTTGTCTTGACTAATTGTCTATATACGTGGAGAATGACTTCTCTTATATACTATGGTAAGTACGGTGTCATGATGTCAGGCCGAGGCATGGATGTCATGGTACCCTACGCCACCATAAGCTCATCCAGAGATGGCCGCACCGTCATGACAGATGACGTCGGTCAAGTAGCATATTGCAACAGGCTTGAGTATAACGATATCGGGTGATAGCTGGTGATACACTCCCGAGACCTTGTAACGACGAACATGGAATACCACAACAACTAGAACCCGCCCCCCTTCATTCGTACCCAATAAGACTCTAATAGTATCCGCTTTATCCTACTTCATTCTATTAGTATTAAAGCAGAGGTAGGATTTGATATCGATTTTTCCTGCAACCCAACTATTCTGACTCGTTTCACCACTCGCCCAAAGGGTTGCAGGAGTAAAGCAAGACATAGCTTCACGTGAATTTCGACTGCGATATGCGATTGGTTGCAAGTTAAATTGCAGATACATGTGCCGATGCACACGTGAATTGTTCTAACACCTATATTTCGAGTCTGGCCTACTAATACACGGCTGCTGGCTAGCGTATACCCCAAGGCGTCCAGGCTATCTATTATTTGGAGGACGGTAGTATCTGGCGCCCGGTCTGGCCTGCAATCCATGTCCTGATCCATCATACACACTTCATGGATGCACAAACGTTCAACACGCTTTGCTCTCTGCGTAGCTCGTTCTGACAGACCTGTCAGTATGTCGTAGCACACTTATTGTTAAGATGTGATGCATCATTACCTATGACATTTTCTGTCAGCAAATGTATCTTGCGACAAAGCAACAAATATCGTCTCTTTTCAATACTGTGAGACTTCCAAGTTTTTGAAATACTGACCAAGAGCGGTGTCTGTAGAGTTGACCCGTTGCGGGGTGGTGGTGGAGTAGTATGCAACGAGTCGACTGGTCACCGCCAACCGGACGCAGTTGTATTTGCCGAACAGAGTATATTCCGCGCTACGCCGGGGTGATCCATACTGTCCATCCTCCACCTACTCTGCAGAATCAGAGAATTATAAATTTGCATGATGACTCCTGACTCGCTGGAGGCCACATGCAGCGTATGAATGAGTCCAGGGGTCTTGTTGAGCGGAAAGGAACTGGCGACATCCCCACTGAACGTGGTTATATCCGGTTTTGGAGAACTTGATAGGTATATCTTCATCTGTTAGGGGTTGAGGGGTTTAGGGTTTACGGTTTGGTACCATACGCTGTCACCCGGAATCCGTTAGAGATGTCAGTGCTGTCAGACGACTTAAAACCCGCCGACACCGTCATGAGTTTATCGTTTTAAATTACTGCATTACCGAGTCAAATCTCCGCCATTCCACCACCGTGCTTCTCTTAATCCCAGGCTCGATCCTTAAGTTTTTAATGCCGGACATGGACAAGTGATTGTACTCAATAGAACCTTTTCTATCCGCTGGCCACATGTCACTGTCTTAACCATTGCTGGTAGCTATTCTTACGGCCCTGGACAGAGGCGGCGATCACGTTGATTGACTCGACCTGTCGTCTTACATTTTCCATCCCCAAACTGTTTGGCAACATAATGACCCAAACAATGGAAGGGCAGACGCACAGTTTTCAACAATGTCGGAGTCGAACCATGACTTCCTAAGGTGAAGGCAATTGTGTCTGTGCTCGTCCAGCATGTGACTATTGAACCGGCGAAGATTGATAAGAAAAATTCGGTATACTGGCACATTCGAATCAATGAAAAACCAATCGCTCCATATTTGTTGAAAAGCCACATGTCTCGGGTCGCCCCTCACATAGATATAATAGTTTTCTAGGGGCTAGTACATGAACAATCATCTATCATCATTATGTAACAATAGCTATTTTGTGTGGTTGCCAATTTCAAACCCCGCTATCGACCTGAGATATTTGTACCTTCCGTGTAAATTTCTTCCAAAACTCACAAGTTTCCTTTATCAAATCCGGATTTGTTACTGTCGCTCTAATCTCGCTCTGACGCTCCACAATTTGCAGCGCAAACCCGCTCGACGAATGCCACGCTTTCCCACATCAGCGTTTTTTTCCCCCTTCTTCATTGACGGGGCGTACCAATATGACAATGCATCAACCAAATCCCGGGGTTATCAGTCTTGAACGCGATCACAAGATATCCAGTTGCCGGCAATAGTGCTACGTCGCGGCGGGCAGGGTTGTTAAGGGATAACACTGGCTTGGGATCAAGTGAATCCCATTCTCCAGTTCCCTGCGCGAGGATGGCGAAGTCGTGACCGTGGAGCTAAATTAGGTCAGCGGGATAACGAATTGGGGGGAGAAGAGGACATGGATGGGATGCGCAGCGAGGACTTCTGCACGTTCCGGGAACGCAGAGTTGTTGAACGCGCCTGGCTTGTTAGTACCTGTTTGGGATAGCTGGACCTCAAAAACGACAATAACGAGAATACAATGTACTTTGGATGATAAAATAAACCCATCCCCACTCCCCGGCTTCCCCAGTATTTTCTAGGATAACGTCGTACTCCGGATTCCAGCTTGTATTCGCAAGATTGAGGATTGTTGGGTCGCCCCAATCCAGCCACATCGGTAACCCGCCCACCATCCACCGATTGAATCCATGGTGCAGCTCTGTGTCAATTGCTACCGTTAAATTCTGCGTGTCTGTTGGTTTCTGCCCCACGGTCCACGGTACAACTGGCCGCAGCTCGGATGCAGGTACATCTTGGCAGACTGGGAGGGCGTCTTTGTGGACTGTCCGGTTATATGGCTTGCTTACTGGATCTTCGGTGGAATTGGAGTACCGGAGTATTCCGTACGTTGGCCAATACCCCGGCATCATGTCACCGCAATAGTTCATGGGGATGGTGCGGATCCAGAAGTTACCGTTCTCTGGGACGGGCGGGAAGGGAAGGGTGGAGTTTGGCGTTGCAGTAATAATCACTGTGTAGCGCTGACCTGTTTCCGTCAGCCGAGATGCAGAAGAATTATTAAACAGGTTTTGGGTGGGCGGGAGGGTACCAGTGCCTATGGGTAGCCTTTCCGTCCGGTACGGTGTAATTGGCACAAAGTCTGTCTGCACAACATCCAGCATGTGATTATCGACTGAAAAAAGGAACTGCATGTTAGCGGAGGTGTTGACGATTCTCAGAAGGTACTTTTTGCCGGTTTGCACAAATATTTCGTGTCGTGAACCGGAGTTTCCAGTGCAATTGCTACTTGGATCCTCATCGGTGGCCCCGCAGGGGTATATACCGCGGCCGTTCATGACTGTCGAGACCGAGTCACGTGCAGTGGTGTTGGTGAGCTCACCAACCTGGAAGCGATCAACGACGTTGTTGGAAATGCGCGAAGGAGAAATACCACAAACGCAATGGATAGATTTAGGTGGATCCAGTCGGAAACTATAAGCACACCCGCATCGATGTCCCAGTTCGCGCTTGTTGGCCCGTGGATTAGGAGCGGTCCGTATAATCCATCTGGATATTGAAGCGAGTAATGACTACAATGAATTAGACTCAACCGTTCATTTACTCTTGTCCGAAGACCCACCTGTGATACCAGCTATGTCCATACTGCGTCGCCTGCCATTCATAGGTGTAGCTCTCATACGGTCTTATTGGGCACTGGCTAACCCCATTGACTCCGTCTGATTCCGTCGTCTTATACTGACGAATCCCATGCCTATCTCTGCTTAGCACCCCTTCTTCCCCTGTACTCCTTACCATACCAGTGTACTGTAGTCCCCTTACTATCCACCTCCTGCGGTTTGGGCGCCAGTCTGGGCGTAAGATAGTTTGTGATATGAATAACTGTGCTGATCAGTCCTGTAGGGTATTGGGCTTTTGCGTGGGATGCACTTAATCTGTCCCCCCAATTCGCCTCTATGAGTGGACCCGGATACGTCCCATTCACCACCTGCCCCATCCGCGTAAAACCGTCGGGGGCGATCTCGGCGTATGTAACATTGAGCCAATACTATTCTCGTTAGTCCTCCACCTTCTGATTTTCGCCGGCCTGCTACCTCACGAGTAACCCCCTGTGGCCACCGCTCATCATAATCCGTGAACAGATCGAAATTTCCATGCGGGCTATGGATCCAGCAGCTGCGGTTGGCGGGGGTGTTGCAGAATTCAGCGACCCTCATGTAATCGTGGGTTGCCGGCTCGGTGACGGTATGCGTAGACGGGTTAACGTTGGGCACCGGGTACTGGAGGGTCGACCGGTCGTCTCGATGAAAGCCGAAGCACAGACCCACCCAGAGCGTAAGGAATTTGAGGAAACTCATGGCGGGTAGGTACATGAGTTGAGTTGCGGGGAGGGAATGAGCTCTTATTTTAGAATTTCACTGCTGTTGCCGTTGAGATAAGCGTTGCGGCATCATGGTGACACCAACGCCGGGGTTAATAGCGTAAGGTTGGTGCGTGCACGATATGAAACTACCTCTTCGCGCCCCCCCAATACGCATAATGATTTTACCCTCCAACCGTGCGGAGCTGTCAGCATTCGTGCTTTCAACGGGACAATCAATCCACATCGACGCAATCAAAAGCATGATGCATGCTGCATCGCGGTATTTATTTCGCACGGAGCACAGTCGCGAAATATTTGCTGCCGAATGAGAGACTTTTGTGAAGTGCTGTCTACATTGCATTGCCCGAAATCAGCAGACCTCAGAGTTATAACCGGGCGAGACTGCCAGGAACTCTATATATGCAGTACCTGCAATAATTACCTCGAAACATCTCGCCTGCCGGCGCAATTTATTTTCTCTGAGTGAACTATCCTTACATCACGGGGAGTCATACACACGAGCGGTATAGGATTTAGCATAATAGGGTCCTGTCGGATACATTGCCCAGCTTGCGCCACCCACAACCCTCAAAAGGCCGAAGTTTCAAGTCACATATGTTGTTTGGAGACGGAAGGCCGGTGTGAACTTATGCGGTTGTATGGTTATTTATGATATTAGTATGCTGCTTCGCAGTACTCATGAAACCGTGTTCGTCATTTCCTTAACTTTCTTGCTAAATCGGCTACTACACCAGTGCAGGGGTTGCCTAGCACACAAATGAATCGTATGTACAATTGGAAACTACCCGAGCAAAAATTAGTATATCCACCACAAGCGGCACGGTCGGAACATCGGAGTAGATACCCGAGGAACTGTCAAACTTGCAGTCATCGTGCCATATGTAATGCTTCGTAACTTTCATTATAGACATTAGTAAAAAATACTCTACTTCAGCAGGTTTGCGCGCTGTGCAGGCTAAACGCATAACTTTCGCGCTCACCCGCTATATCCTGTAGTGTTTGACCTCGCAGCACATTATGGAGCTTGGTTGTATTTTTCGTAGGTCGCATGGCATTGCCAAGGGTAATGGCCTTTTTTCCTTCTTAATTAATTCTTGAGACTTCCGCTTAGATCATTAATTGGTCCCTCATATATGGAGCGAATATTGAACTAACTCATTAATTGTAGTCACATTAATTTGCCCAATTATGGTCGCATATGTATGGAATGCCAATAATCGTATATACGCTTGCACACGAGGATAAGCGATGGTGCATGATTGCGTGAAGGTAAGATTTTGTTTGCTGTGCAATTGTGACTCGCGCGACGTCTACATAAGGTTGCTCTTGCACCTAACCATCCGCTTGTGCTAGTCATACGCCATTACATCATCCCCCTCCTGGGCTGAATATACCCATACACCATAGTACAGCTTTGTAAGTCTCACTGATTAATACCCACCAGGCGAACTTTCGGTAGATCCGTCAAACACCTGGAGTTCCGCAGTCCCAGATTTCAAGGGCGACAATTCACAGTCCGGTTTATGTTCGACTCTCACCAGAGAGAGACGGACTTCGCTAACACCTTGATAGGATCCATTTGCTGGTCTTTCTTTTCCGTCCCCGCTCCTTTTTTCCGATGTTCCCGCATGCAATACACCGCGCCCTCTCGGATTGCTAAGTCTCCGCGGTCAAAGGCCGCGATGTTACCTGAACTTCGGTAACGATTAGCCGAAGCCGCATGTGCGTTTAGTTGTCGTTCTACGGTTGCGGACATCGGATAGATCAATGTTGGGTATAATAATGATCGATTAATGGTTTCAACATTTTTGTTCTTCCCACCTCCTTCTTTGCTAAAGATAGGGAAAACTCTTATCAAAGATCAACTATACGGATCCAAAAAAAAGAGTGCATATTGTGGTATGTATGCCTTTTCTGAGAAAGACAACACCGGTATTCAGAAACTTCAATTCCTACGCTCCCGTTTTTAGACGAGTACGTAATGAAAATCGTAAAGTCTCCAATAGTTCACATACAAAGTAAATTCCAGCGAAAATTAAATGAGATTCCCAAATCCCAGCTGCAATTTCCCCCACAATGGTCACCTAGCTGATATCCGTATGCGACAAAGAAGATGGGAGGCCTGGAGAAGCTCAGGCAAGAAATTCAAGCTGAAAACGAGGGGATAACCATCCCTCTAGCAATCAACTGGCTGGGAAAATTGGACAACATCAAGAAAAAGAAGAAATCCGGGGAAAAACAGGTATCGTCAGTGGTCTTTATGATCAAGGGAAAGAAAGAGTTACAGAGATGCCTAGACAAGGGATTGAGAGCGGTGGGAATCTGGCACCAGGTGGAAAGGTACATGAGGGCCGGACCAGACTCCTTCTGTGAGAAATGCTGTGGGTGGGGACAGCTGGAATCCAAATATGGGAGACTTGGTATGAACAGATGCATGCTCTGTGCGGATAACCACCTAACCAAGGATAACAAATGTGAGGTGGTCAACTGCAAGGCCAAAACAGGACAGAATTGCATTCACAACATCGACAAGTGCGCAACTTGCAAAGGAGAGCACATTGTCAAGAGTGGTTTATGCACCAAGAAACAAGCAGCCATAGAGGAGGCAAAGGGAGAGAGAACAACCTAGGAAGACAGGGTAAGAAGAGGAAAGAATCTTACGAAGAACCAGGAGATCAAGAGTGGACAAGAGGATAAGATCCCCTCAACTAATGAGATGGAAAACAAAGTGGGCGATGACATCTCATACAACAACAAGGGCAAAGGCAAGAAAGTACACTTCGTTCATCAGATACCAACCACGGAGGATCAAGTTGCAGTGACGCAACAGGAATCCGAAAGCATCCCGGAACCCAATGAAGATACTGCAAGAAAATTGCAGAAGGTCGAAAGAGGTGACATTCTTGGCATTGGAGAAGGGAGTGGAAGGAGAGGGCTGATTTGAGGGTAATCCAAGAGACGTATCAAGGAAGAGGAGGATTCCAGATCAGTCACCCAGGCTTTATGCTCATACGAGGAAAGAGAACGATGTCGGCAGTGAGGATCGATAAAAGACTGCAGATAGATGATCTAGGAGATTTCGGAGGACAAGGAGATGTACAGGTCTTCAAAGCCTGGGATGACAAGAGCGGAAAGATGGGTATTGTCAATGTATACGATCAAACCCGGCAAGAAAATGGAGAAAGAAAGTCGGACAGACCAGCCAGAGGAGCCGACTGAAACGACAACATTTCAACAAAGAACGTGATTGTGTGTTGACACTTTAACGTGCACAGCGCAATGTGGGACAATAGATGCACCCAGAGAATCAACGCGAGTTCTTTTGAAGAACTCATCACACAACACCACCTGCACGTTATCAACGACGGACAAGATACCTACATGGGTACCAGGCAAGGTCAAAATGTTCAGTCGATTACCAATAACACCTTGTGCAGGTGGGCAGCAGCCAAGGAACGTAATGGCTAGAACAATAACTCAAGACGAGGAAGACATCAATCCGGATCATGCGATGATTGAGGTTCAGAGTAGCCCCCGCAAGCACAACAAAATGAGTCAGAGAATTACAGAATGGAATTTGGAGGCGATGCAAGAGGAGGACCAAAAGCGGACGTGGGCCTTGTGAAAGGAATGGGGGGATGCAACAAAAGTCCTGACTGACGACAGCATAAAGGAAGAGCTTGAAGAGAAAGTGCTGGAAATGAGGTTTCAACTGACCAAGGTGCTAAATCAGATGGCCAAAACGATCAGAATCTGTGCAAGATCCAAACCATGGTGGAACTCCAAGATAGTTCAGAAGAGGAAGATCTTGGGGGGCCAGAAAAAGATAATGAGAAATGGAAGATCAGACCAAGTGCAAGGGAATGCAGCAAGTAAAGATTTGAAGTCGGCCATCAACAAAAGCAAAATAAAAGCTGGAACACCTTTGTTCAGGAGGCGGAAGGCAACAAAGTGTGGAAAGCATTTCATTACACCAGAGAGCATGGTGAACAAACGGTTAAAGCACTGCAAAATCGATCCGGGGACTTAGTGACATCCTGGAACCAAAAAGTGTAGCTTATAAAACAAGTTGGATTTGCCACACCCCTTGCAGGAATATGATACGATTCAAAGGCAGAGGGCAGCGGAACCTGCGAAACGATAAACGAGGACGAGATCGTGAAGACTATATATGCACATTCAATGAAGAATGTGCCTGGCCCAGGCAGATTAATTGTGATGCCCACCAGAATGCTATGGGAGTGGGATCGCAGGAGAATATTTCAGATCGTCCGAATGTAGATATAACAGGGCTACCATCTGAGGGAATGGAAGTCAGTCACCGGAGCTGTGATACCCAAACCAGGGAAGCCAGACTATTACCTACCAAATACCTACCGGGTCATTGCACTTGAGAATTGTTTGGGAAAGATCATCCAAGAGTGGTCACAGATAGGATATCAGAAGAATATGAAAGACGAGGACTGCTTCACGAGGGCCAGTCTGGGTGCACAAGAA
Source organism: Wilcoxina mikolae CBS 423.85 (assembly GCA_014904905.1). Taxonomy (NCBI): domain Eukaryota; kingdom Fungi; phylum Ascomycota; class Pezizomycetes; order Pezizales; family Pyronemataceae; genus Wilcoxina; species Wilcoxina mikolae. The sequence continues at coordinate 45,175 of MU122336.1, read as the reverse complement.
GAAAATCAGCCATCCTCACGGTAGAAATATTGATGAGGAATGCGCAGGAAGCATGGAAGAGGGGGGACATCGCGGTGGCGTTGCTCATCGATGTTAAGGGGGCCATTCCGAGCATGGGAAAGGGCAACATGATCAAAACGATAGAACACATGGGATTTGAAGCAGATGTGTGTCGGTGAGTGGGGAGCTTCATGTCGGATAGACGGGCTATTATTGAAATGAATGGCCAAATGGGAGAAGAGATGGGGGTTGTGACGGGCGTTCCACAAGGCTCACCGCTTTCTCCCATGATTTTTATTAATTACATCTTAGGACTGTTCAAATCAGTAGAGGAATAGATCCCAAATACAACATCTTTATTCTTCGTGGATGACATCGTATGGGTAGTGGTAGGAGAGTTAGTGGAGGAATATGTCAGTCAGATATGGACGTGCGCCAGATGGATCTACGAAATGGGCCGAGATGAATTCAGTTAAATTCGATATATCTAAAACGGAAGCAATATTGTTTTCTCAAAAACTGTAATGGCGGCCGGCCTATGGCAGGGTAACCACCGATTCGCCCAGTATATAGTCAGATCGTGTGAGTGCCCTTGCACGCCATCGATAACCTTACCTATTGAACCCACCTATCTTATTCTCGAATCCTCGTTTGCAACCGTATCTACTCTTATACTCTTATATAAGGCCGTACATGGACGTACGCCCTTACACTGTTATCGATCTTTAGTAATTGGATACGTTTCGCTCACGGGATTTCGTGAATTACCCCTTTTCGACGCGTTACCTATCATAGAGAAGTCACACGAATACACGAGATTACTTTGAGAAATCACACACGCGATCTACCTATCATCGAGAAATTCTACGAATCGACGAGAGATTACCTCGAGATATCCTACGGGTCTCATTACCCCTTTTCTTGACGCGTCGCATCGAACTCAACCCGAAGTCGAAAGACGGAAGGATAACCGAAGACGAGATAAGACCCAAAGACGCTATAAGGCCCAAAGACGAAGTAAGACGAGCATCTTGGTTCAGTATTTTGATTTGAGCATCTTTATGGTGCCGAGGCTGCTCAGGCGACTCGGGCTACCGCTACACGAACCGGCATTCATCTCCACCCGGGCCTTGATGGGCAGGTGGTGATGTCTGCGAAGGAGAGTCCAAGGTCGAAGGGCAAGGTCGAAGGGCAAAAGTCGGAGGGCAACCGAATGTCGAAGACGAATTGAAGAGTAGTCGATGACGGATGGGATGACCATACCTACGATCCGGATTTCAAGCGGACGTGATCACGATCATCGTTTGCACGGAAGTGCACCTCAATCGAAATACGAAGCGCACTTGACGATCACCTTCCTATGATCTGAGCGGAAGCTCTGAAGCGTACTTCACGATTACCTTCCTACAACCTGAATCGGAAGCTCTGAAGCACACTTGACGATTACCTTTCTACGATCTGAGCGGAAGCTCTCAAGCGCACTTGACGATTGCCTTCCTCCGACCTGAGCGGAAGCTCCGAAGCGCACCTACGAGCGTAAGCATTGCACAGACGAAGTGCACCTACGCAGAATGATTACATGAATCGTTTGATTGGACATACAAAGTTACCGCGAAGCGGACTACCGAGGGCACAAGCGTTGCGCGAGCTAAGCGCACTTGATTGATTACATTGTAAGTTCAATCTTCTCTTGGATGCTCACGAGTTAGATAATCGACGAACCACATACGCGTCCGATCGATGACGATAGCCAATGACGCTTACCGATATGAGCACCACCGAGCCTGCACGATGAAAGCTACAGTATACCGAGGGCTTGGATATGGAGATATGGAGATATGGAGATATGGAGGTTACAGGGGTCAATTGAACGTTTCCTTATTTTCTCCTTCTCTTCTCTTCTTATTGGATCTCGGCCCGGTACAAATGGTGATGGCACGGGTTTTACCACCTACCACTGGAGGTGGACTTTCCCCGTGCGCCGGATCCACCGAAAGGTCACCCTCGAGCGGTACCGCTCGGCAGCGGGATTTACGAGGCCGTACGAGGGCGTACGAGCTTGGATTCTTTCTTCTTCTTCTTCTCTTCATGTACGGGTATGCAGCCCAGGAGGTCTGCAGATAAAGAGGGGGATGATGTAATGGCGGCCGGCCTATGGCAGGGTAACCACCCATCCGCCCAGTATATAGTCAGATCGTGCGAGTGCCCTTGCACGCCATCGATAACCTTACCTATTGAACCCAACTATCTTATTCTCGAATCCTCGTTTGCAACCGTATCTACTCTTATACTCTTATACGAGGCCGTACATGGACGTACGCCCATACAAAAAACGGAATCACCAAGTGAGCAAGGTGAAGCAGAAGGTCCGAGTCGACGAAAACAATACTATACCATTCAACACGGGACCCATGAGGTGGCTGGAAGTTTGGCTAGACAAAAAGCTATCGCTTAAGCAACACCACAATTGTAAGGACGTATATCCTCGTTTGGATAGATATACGTAGATACGGTTGCAAACGGGAATAAGTGATAAAGATATCAATTGTACAGTATGTAGGTAAGATAATCGCTAGCGTGCCAAAAGCACTTCGCGAGGTGATTATATATGAAGGGCGCTTACCCGGCTTCGGCAGCCAAGTGCACCTGACACCGCCATTACATCATCCCCCTCTTTATAAGCAGACCTTCTGGGCTGCAACATATATACATGAAGAAAGACAAGATAAGGTGCGTACGCCTTCGTACGTCTGCATAAGTCCCACGACTGATTGGTGCCATCAAGGCGGACTCAACGGCGTATCCGGCGGACGTGGAAATCCACCTCCAGTGGTAGGTGGTAAAACCCGTGCTGACGCCATTTATACCGGGCCGAGATCCATAAGAAATGAAGAAAAGAAAAGAAGTAGAAAGCAAGAAGGAAATGTCCAATTGACCCTGATTCCTCCAGGTCCACCTCCGAATCGACCCCGCTCCTTCAGCTGGCTTGCAAGTCCATGGTTCCGAATATCCAGGTGGACTTCCAGTTTCTCCGAATCAAAGCAATTGATCTCCGTAGTGCTAGCTCGGGGGTGCTCAAATCGGTAAATGCCATTGGCCGACTTGCGGGCGTCATTTGGCATTGATATATCGTAGTTGACACATGATATGCCAGACGAAGTCTCCACTTCCGACTAATCGATCAATCGTTCATATACGATTTCTTTCGTTGTACACGTTCGTGAACATCATCTGAGGGGCAACGCCATCGTGGCCGGTATCACATCGCTGTAGCAGTCAACTGGCATAATTGCACGATGTACTTATCTTGATCATAGCTGCTCATGAGAGCTCTCGAATTTGTATGATTTCCATGCCTCTGTGCTTTCGTATATCCAAGCACACGGTAGACCTCATCAGTGATAGCCTCCGCTCTCGGCATTGATCATATGCGTCTCACCGATTGGCTCCAAGTTGACTCGTATCTCGGTCATCGGGATTCGACTTTCCGTTGCCATTCCGGTTCAGATCCAGTGGTGGTTGACTCGTGTTGGCCTCCTTGGGCCCTCGGTTGCAGTCATCATATGTCAACATACATTCATACATGAAGTAACCAAGTATGCTTCAGGTGCATCAAGGCAGCCATTCTCCGATTCCCATGCCTTGGACTTCTGAATCCACGAAAGTGGTGAGTTTGCACATGCCATGCCCTTCCGCGCCTAGCTGTAGGGCGTGCACCCTAAAACCTAGCCTGATACGGTTAATCACCACTATCTGCGGCGACGTCAATTGATTATCGTCATGGCTTCGTTTGGTGCTCTTGGAGGTAAGTCCAATTGCAGAGCATATTCGTTCATTGATATATCTAATTTGTAAGCAATCCTCGTACATGGTCATAGTTACCATGTAATTCGGTGCGTCCGCGCTCTCGGCTCTGAAGGTCCAAAGCGGTAGCCGTCTCATACGTCCATGAAGGATTGCAGTCGGTTCGCATTCCGCACAGCTTGACATCTCGACTGCAGATTTGGCTGGATCTCTGCCGGTAGCACTGGTTGCGGTTGAAACCATTGATCGTTGGTTGCAGCTGATTGTGCATTCGATGCATTGGGTGATGAAGATTCACAGTCACTGACGTACTTCGCAGCTGCTGATGTACTTCCTTATGTACACGTCCATTGTAGGTCTATAGAAGTCCCTAAAGACTAACTCAGCAGTTTTAAGAGCTCAAAAGTGACCAGCTCAAGGTTATCATGAAAGAGACTTATCACTTGACCGCGGAGAGCATCTTCCGAAAGAACATATATCTTCCCCTCGTAGGTCAGAGCTCCAGCGACGACACTCCATTGGTTCTCGTCTTCGGCTTTGGCTTTGACTTTGGCTGTGTCCATTGCGTTATCGACTAGCTTACCCGAGACGTCGTCCGCGAATGGGTCAGTAACCTGGGCCTTCTTAATCGCCGGTAGGAGGTCATCGTAGGGTTCAACTTCCAGGTGCTCGATAGTGAAGTCGTAGGGGAGGCCAAGTACGCTCATGAGGCCAAGTGCGCCTACGAGCCAAATGCACTTACGAGGCCAAGTGCACCTGCGAGTCAAGTGCGCTCACAAGGCCAAGTGCACTTACGAGGCCAAGTGCGCTTGCGAGGCCAGGTGCACTGGACCTCTGCAGCATGATGGGTTAACGTTCCAGCACTTCTGGTGCGCATTTCGTCGTAGTAGTGGTTTCTTGGTTTCCGGAAAGGTCATTCCCCTCTTTTGAGGTCGGTGCTCCGTTGACGACTAAATGCGGTTTCCATTCTCATCGATTTGCATCGATTTTCTCGTTAAAGGACGGTTTCAATTGCCATTGGGGCTTTCATACTTCTGTATCTGCATTCGATTCCAAGTCTCGCAGAATCACTTATAAAGTAAGTGTTTCTTAAAGAAGGGATAGACTTAAAACGTAATCTTGTATCGCCATATCGGCAAGTTGCACTGTGCACTTGAAAATCTGCATTCCGCGGCTCTCCCGTGGCTCAATAAGTTCCATCCGCCCAGCAGCCGTTTGTCATCCCTGCTAACATGGTCAAGCATCTCCGAGATAAATGAAAAGGGGTACTGATTCTTGATTATGCTCGTGTTGAGACCTCGCTAGTCAACTTCAGAGTTTCAAGCTGCCGTCCTTCTTCTTTGCAAAAATGTCGGCGCCGGTGATTATGGCTGCTGGATAAAACCATTGGCCAGGTTTGTCTCGATGTACGCCTTTAGAGTTCTTGACTCAACCTCTGACAGGTAATACATACACCCATATGGCAGCTTGTGCCCGGGATCAATCGCATGGTCAATTGACCGGTGCGGTGGCAGCGTCTCTGCCTTGACTAAAGACCTTCACAAATCCTTGATACTTGGCGGGGATATGGCATGGCCGCCGTCGTCTGTAGGCACCATTTCAGGCGCCGAAGCTCCATCTGTACTCGTTAGCATTTGTGCTCTTAATCTTGAGATGGAAGCGGAAGTGTCGCGGAAACCAGGAGCCACGGGTCTAATGGCCGTCCACAACGGAACCAAGGCACCGCAGCCCGCAAACTCCCTTCTTGAATCGGCGAGCCGGTAGCAGTCATTCAAGTACCAGCAAAGTAACTCTTCTGCCGCAAATACCACCGCTGCTCCTGCTCGCTCGTCCAGCTCCAGGCGCTCCTCTCACCATTGGTGATGCCTTCCACGGAAGCTCACAGCAACCCTGTGCAAGCGCCAAGGCGTATGACGAATGCCGCGAGAATCTCGTCACTAGCTAAGAGAATCTCGTAGCTAGCTAAGAAACTCTCGAATGCGGTGGCTCCGAGCAGATGTCAGGAGACTTAATTACTTCACCGCCCTCCTGCGGCCGAAGCTTGTCAGATGCCTGTGGAGGTTTCGACGTCACCTGGGCGGTGGCCGCCGCTGCACTTGCGTCGCCGCTTGGGGTCCGCAGAGTTACGAGTCGACCTGATCTCCAGTTGACCTCAGGTCATAGGCCATAGGCACGACCAGCACCTCCGGTTCGTCAACCGAAAGGCTATCATGTCACTGCACGGAGGGGCACATTCTGCGAATCGCGTGCGTGTCTCACCCGATTGGGATTGTCGACAACATACATGACGTTTATTCTCCTATATACAAAAGGATAACCATTTGCCCAATCTGATCAGGGATATGGAGGAGACAATGCGTCCATTCCCGCTAGGCGATAGGACGACATTGATGTGCATCCATTCCCGCTAGGGGATACGATGACTTGATGTGCATCCATTCCCGCTAGGGGATACAATGACTTGATGTGATTTTGTTCGCGTTTCGTAGAATCGCACAATGGAGTATCGGCTTTGACCTGCTTGACACTGTAGAAAATTCAGGGGTTAAACTTCCCACTCTAAGCTGCTTCATGATCTGCGGTTGCAGCTCCACTATCAGGGTCTTGAACTCTGCCCATTGGTAATCTTTTTCCGTAAGTGAGCTTGTGGTTTCGTTCGTGGATGCTAATACGTCGTAAGTGCGTTTCGGTGCTAGCGCTCAGTTCGGAGGAAGGCAATCGTCAAGTGTGTTTGATCGAACTCATTTATCATCGGTGACTTCTTGCCAGACTTGATCGTCAATAAACCGACACGTTCAGGGGTAACTATCGTAGAACCGGTGAATCGACATGTATAACGGTATCATCGATGCAGGCTTGGCTAGCACTTTGGGCTGCTCAATGTGTTGCCATCGATCGTCCGTATGTATGTGATTGATCTCGCGAATGTGTTTCGAGGTCTTCTACGAGGTTGGACCATCAGGCCGGTCACGAGTGTATCAGGGTCGATTGACCTCCGAATCGTCTCGGAATTGGCTCTGCCCACGTCAATAAACTCTAAGAGACGGAATACTTATGTCGAATCATCCGTTCGTTGGCGATGGATCTCGTTAAACGTGTTTGGAGACCTAGTCAGCAGTGGTCATAATGACCGGTGACGCGTCTCTTGGAGACGATTGACATCCGGTTGATCTCGGAATCACTGTGGAATCGTCTCTGCTCTCGTCAATTAACTTAATTTAGGTGTACTTATCAAATTTCGACACTTATAGGTCGTGAGAGTATGTGTGTGAAAGTGTTACGATCGCGGTTGGTGATGCGACTCTCGAATTGATTGACCTCCGAATCGCCTCGGAATGGCCTTTGATTGACAGGTATACTTATGAAGTTCCGATGCTTGTAGGTCTCGAAATGTGAGGTGTTGCGACTCGTTCGAAATCGTCATGTGGAGTAGGTGACATCACGTTCGGGGCCAATTAACTTCAGAATCGTCTCTGCGGCAGTCAATTGACTCGATTGAAGGGTATACATATCCTGATGTCATCAATCTAGTGATGATACTCATTGTACGTCGTGAATGGAGACATTTCGAATTCTCAGGGGTGCCTATCTATCATGGCAGGTGACACATCTATCTTTGAGACCGATTGACATCTAAATCATCTCGGAATCGTCCCTACTACCGTCGATCAACTCAATAGGATGATTACTTATCTTGTATCGACAATCTAGCAATAGTTCTCGGTATAGGTCAGACGCGTCGAAAAAGCAAAGAAATCAAGAAATTCCGTGAGCGAAACGTATCTGGTAACTGAAAAGCGATTATAGTGTCAGGATGTACGTCCTCGTATGGATAGATATACGTAGATACGGTTGCAAACGGGAATAAGTGATAAAGATATCAATTGTACAGTATGTAGGTAAGATAATCGCTAGCGTGCCAAAAGCACTTCGCGAGATGATTATATATGAAGGGCGCTTACCCAGCCTCGGCAGCCAAGTGCACTTGGGAAGGCCAAGTGCGCTTGGGAGCAAAGTGCACCTGGCACCGCCATTACAACAATACTGTCATGACGAAGGCAAAGAAGGTACAAGGATGAGTGACATCAATTACAGGAGGACTCAGACATAAACCGGAAAATGAAAATTGGAGAAGGTTTATGTTGCCGCAGATCAATCGGTAGCGTTGGACTGAGCTGAACTATGGTGGGATAGACAACATGGAAGAGAACTTGAACTGCAAACACTCATTAACAAGTCAGCCAGATAGATCACAGGCATGTTCAAATTCAATCTGACAGTCCCCCTCGCCAAAGAGGTGGGGCTCAGACCGGCGATATCAATCCTTAACAACAAACGGAGATGATTCGCAATAAGGTTGTTAGACATACCAGATGCAAGAGGAGGAGTGGTGTTGATAAAAGGAAAAGGGGATCTGGCAGTCAGGCTAAGACAATCGGTGGGAGTCAGTGGTACCATCAAGGGTAACACCTTACACGATACGGATATCAAAGCCGACATGAAAATGTTTATCCTGCACAACAAACAGGCTCTGAAGATGGCTCAAACAATGAGCTAGGGCTTAATGCTTTTGACAAATAAATTGAGGTTGGAAAATGAGAAAGTAGGTAGTGCGGTGGTTTGGATCGACGGGGAAGAGTGGAAGCAGGAACGACACTACATAGGAAAGAAGAAAGAAGTTTTCGATGCCGAAGTATATACCATTGGGAGGGCCATTAGGAAAGCTTGTGAAATATCACACACCAATGAAGTGGATAGGATAACTGTCTTTTCGGACTCAGTTTCACCCTATTTGAAGTATCCAGCACACCGCCCCCTCTCCAGGAGAGCTCATGTCAATACAAATGATAAAATGAAACAACAAACTATCAGGGAGTGGTATCCAGGCAGCGTACCAGTAGGTGCCATCGCACGAGGGAGTTGAAGGCAATGAAAAAACGGAAGAGCAAGCGTAGTTGGCGATACAGAATGGAGATGACATGACAGAACTTGCCGAAAAGTACAAGGGATTGTCGCTGGCGAAAGTACAAAGAGAGTTATGGAAGCCAAGTAGACAGAGACAGAAAAATGGTGGAAGGTGAAGCTTAACAGAAAAAAAGGATACAGATTGAATTAACAGAGGAGGATGAGAACTCTGTTAGGTGGAATCAGCAAGAGGGTTGTGGGAAGGTATTTTCGGCTAAAGACTGGCCATGCTCTGATTGGCCCTTACCTAGAATGCATTACAATGGAAGATGCTTCAGTGTGCTTATAGTGTGGCCAGCCAAAGCAAACGACGGACCACTTGTTTAAGTGGTGCAAAAAATGGAAGATATAACACGACACCTTGTAGAAGGATTTAAAGAAGTGCCAGCTGAAGTGGAAAGACAGATACAATGTTCCGATGGCACTGGTCATCTTGCAAGAGAAAGCGGAAGAGTTGGTCATCCAATTTGTGAAGGATACCGATGTAGGCAAAGTTACGGGGGTGTTGGTGAAGATGGGTTGTAAGGGCAGAGGAGGTTGAAAATTTGTATTGTTGTTTTTTGGTGTGCTGGAGGAAATGGGGGAAAGGAGACGGGGAGGGTACAGATTTGCTTTACAGCGACTGGAGGGGACACCCAAATGTTACATTAGAGAAGTACTGGGGAAAAGGACTTGTTAGTTGTCATGGCCACTACCTGGCCAAATACAATATGATTCAAACAAACAAAACCCAGCTGATATCCGCATACATGAATCACGACAAACATCTCACAAATCGCACCTAAGCTTTAACATCGACCCCAACGGGGTAATTAAGAAATCCTGTGCCTGCTCAAACATTCTACTCGCCACACAACTCAAATTTCCTTTTCCGCAGTGATGGAACCTCATCGATTTTGTGGGGATTAATACGAGGGGCCAAATTTTCTATATTTTGTAGGGAGAAGATAGTGGAGGGATGATTCTTTCCGAGCGCCTTCTCTTTGCCATCTAGGGCCCGCTGGTACCATTCTAAAGCCTTGTAGTAGTGCCCTTGTTTTTCGAAAGCCCAACCTATGTTGTTGATGGCGATCAGTGTGTCCGGGTGGGCATCTCCGAGAGTCAACTGATAACCATGAAGGGCCCGCTGGTACCATTCCAACGCCTTGTTGTACTCCCCTTGGTCTGCGAATGTGGTGGCGATGTTGTTGACGGTGTTGAGTGTATCAGGGTGATTTTTGCTGAGAGTCCTCTCTTTGCCTTCCAGTGCCCGCTGGTACATTTCAAGTGCCTGACTATTCCTCCCTTGTAGTCGGAATAACTTAGCGATGTTGTTGACGATACCGAGGGTGGAAGGGTTGTCCTTTCCGAGGATCCTCTCTGTGCCATCAAGGCCTCGCTGATACCAGCTCAATGCCTTGTCATACTCTCCTTGACAACGAAATATGACAGCCATGTTATTGACGGTTTTGAGTGTGTCAAGGTGGTCCTTCCCCAGAGTGACCTCGCTAACATCGAGGACCCGCTGATACCATTGCAGCGCCTTGTCATACTCCCCTTGCAAATCAAATACGATGGCCATGTTATGGGCGATCCCGAGGGTGTCAGGGTGGTTCTTCCCGAGGGCAATCTCACTACTATCAAGGGCCCACTGGTACCATTCCAGCGCTTGGCCATACTCCCCTTAATCACAGTATACGCCAGCGATGTTGTTGGCGGCACTGAGAGTGATAACATACTCGGCATTGACGAGAGTGTTCTGTGTGCCAACGAGGGCCCGCTGGAACCATTCCAATGCCTTGCTATTCTCCCCTTGCAAGCGGAATATGAGGGCCATATCATTAGCGGTTCCGAGGGTGTAAGGGTGGTTTTTTCCAAGAGCCTTCTCTGTGCCATCCGGGGCTCTCTGATACCATTCCAGTGCCTTGACATTCTCCCCTTGTTCTCGGAAAACACCGGCGATGTTGTGGACGGTTTTGAGTGTGTCAAGATGGTCTTTGCCGAGGGTGTTTTCTTTTCCATAAAGAGCCTGCTGGTACCATTTCAGTGCATCGGTGTACTCGGACTTCTTATCAAGAACCTGCGCTACGAGCTCGTGTAAACTCCAGCGTAGATTGCAATCAAGATGGCGATGACCTATGTGGTTAAGAGCGCCTACTGCATGTGGTAAGAGACGAGTGTACAGCTGAAGATCATCAAGCGGGTTGTTTGCGAGGCTATTATGCATCAACTTAACAGCGGCTTCCAGGCACACCTTTTCTTCCCCCTCTTTTTGACCGATTTCTACTCGGATCCACAAGCCGACAAGGCGATGCAGACGGTAGCTCGAACGTTCTAGGCGATATAGCAGTGCGACATTGATTAAGGGTTTTAATATATCAGAGAACTCTTTTGGTCCTTGTGGTTTTTCGAAAAATGAAACACCCTTTATTAGCGTCTCTGGGATATCTTCGGGACCGAGGAAACTAATCAATTCCAAGAGCCGAATGTTGAAGCCGTAACGTCAGGTGGAGGAGAAACTCGTGCAATTGACTGTATATTCGTAACTAGAGAACTGAAGTAGAAGAGAGAGAAAGGAGAGAGGAACTAACTACGTGTCATGGGTCACGTGCCATACAGCCGAGATCTAAGACAACACATGAACCATAATCTATGAACCCATTTGACACTCCCCTTTGGCTAGATCACGACCGGTAGTACATCAAAAGAGAGCAAATATCTTCACAAACAAAAGAACCAAACAAAAGAAACCAAGCCCGATCTCCATCCATGTTCATCTGAGCCCAATCTCTGCCACGAACTCTCTAAGCTTTACTCCTCCCAGTGCTTTTGTCAGGGCATCGGCCCTAATCTCAGTGCCCGGGATAGACCTAATCTCGAGATCCTTCTTGGCGATGGCTTCATGAATTGAATGAAACCTCAATCGTAGGTGCCAGCTCTCAGATTGGAAGTTGCCCGAGATGAGGGTGGTGACGCAGTTTAGGCCGTCATTGAGCATCTGTTTGATAATTCCGGTGCCGAGTCCAATCTCGGAGATGACGTCTCGGAGCCAGTCGACTTGTACCTTGCCGTATGAAGTCGCAATTATCTCGGCCTGCATTGTCGATTAGGCCACTACGGTCTATTTCTTTGACTTCCAAATGACGAGAATACCGAGGGGGTAGACAACCATGCCTGATGTAGACTTGCTTGTTTCAATTTCTCCCCCCAAGTCCGCATCTGCGTAGTATAAGATCGACGAATCCGGAGATCGGCCCAGATCGTAGATCGTCAGCTTGTAGTCGGAGGTGCCTCGGAGATATCGAAGCAAGTGCTTTACTACTTCCCAATGGGATACCGATGGCTTAGCCACATATGGGCCCAGGGCAGTAGTGGCCTACGTGATATCGGGCCAAGTGCCGAGTGCTGCATACAGGAGCGAGGCGATTACCTTCTTATAATTCGAGACGTCCAGATACGGCTTCTCACCATCTTCTTCTCTCAGGGCGTGAGGCATTTAGCCGGCTTCCATTGGATTTGAACGCTTTCGAGAATCGGTCATCTCAAATCGGTCGAGGATCCAGTTAATGTAGCCAATCTGGTCGATCGTAATTGAACGTTTCTCGCGATTCCGGGTTATCTTCATGCCAAGATACTGGAAGGTGTCGGGTACTGGAACTTGACCATCCGCTTTGAATCGATCATGAAGCCACGATGCAATTGAGGTTACGACTGCTGAACTTCCGATGATCATAATGTCGTCAACGCATACGGGAATCAGAACGCCATCTCCGTCTTTCGATCTGAGCTTGTCTCCATACAATAGGCCAGGTGCTGCTTCCGATGCCTTAGGCCGAGATCGTCAACAATATAATCGAACACTTCTTCATAGTATTCCCGATTTGCTTGTTTGATGCCGTACAAGGTCTTATTCAATTTCACAATCGGACGGGCTTGGCCATGCGGATCCGGCCATTCTCCATCTGGAAGTCGAATATATAGGGTCAGATACAGTGAACAGCCGAGAAACGCGGTCGGGATGTCGAGTACTGTGATTTCAAGGTCGTGGTTGGCCGCCAGACCAAGAGCAAGCCGAACTGAGTCCGCATCGATAACCGGTGAAGTGATGTCATTGTAATCGCCAGGCGTCTGTTGATCACCATGGCCGACGAGCCTAACCTTCCATTTGTCTATCTGCCCATTTGCAAGAAGTTTCCTTCCCATAACCCATCTGCTCTGAATCAAACTTGCACCTTCCAGAATCTTCTCCACAAACGTAACCACTTTATGATCCTCCAAGGAAGCAACTTCTTTTCCAATGGCCTCTTTCCACTAATCTGAGTCTTCAGCTTCCATCGCAGCCTTATATGTCTTCGGTCCAGGCTCAATCATCATGGCTACGCTGATATGTGCCATACTTGCTCCCTTCCGATTCCGGGTCCGAGATGTCAAAACCTGATTGGTATTATTGAGGTTGCTTTGAAGCTCTCGGACCATTCGGGATGTCGGTGCGGGAGTTTCAGCAGTTTCCGAAGGCTCTGGGGTTTCCGGAGGTTCTGGAGTTTCCGGAGGTGACATCAGGTCTCCATCCTCGTAATCGTCAACAGGATCCTTTTTAAACTGAGTCGTCACCTTTTGTGGTGGTTGCTCAAACCATGGCTGGTTATCGGGAGGTGGCTCGGCAGGGTCGAGAATAACTTCCGTACGTTGTTGTGACTTCAGGAGCTGATAGTAGAGGGTCGATTCGTCGAAGTTGATGTCTCGGGCCATGAAAACCCGACCACAGGAGATGTCCATAACTCTATACTGTGTGGTAGTTTCCGTCGAGTAACTAAGAAGCACACACTTGTAGGTGTGATTATCAAGTTTCTTCCGCAGATCTCCGTGGATCCAAGCAAATGCTAGGCAGCCGAAGGTTCGGAAATGTGAGGTGTCTGGCTTCTTTCGATTCCATCTTTCAAACGGGGTATAATTCGAAGTTGCTCTGGTTGGTAGGCGATTCTTGATGTATACTGCTGTGGATACGGCTTCGAGCCAAAGTTTGTTCGGCATTGCCGTATACTTGAGCATTGACCGTGCTGGGTCCATTAACGAACAATTGCATCTCTCCGAGAGGCCATTCTGCTGTTGTGAATATGGTGCCGATACTTCCCTGGTGATTCCTTCTTCTGCCAAATACTCAAGAAACTTCTCTCGGCTTCCATACTCCCCTCCACCATCAACTCTAATTCGACATACCTTCTTCTGGTGTTGGTTCTCCACCTTGGCCACATATTTCTTAAACTTCGCCAGGGCCTCAGATTTTGCCTTCATGAAATAGATCTCGGTATATCTCGAGTAGTGGTCCGTGAACATGAGATTGTATCGGTAGCCACTCATCGTTTGAGTTTGCATTGGGCAGATGACATCAGAGTGGATTAGTTCGAGGAGACGGGTCTTAATCTTATCTTCGGGTTTCAATGGCTGGAAGGGTTTCCGAAACATCTTTCCCATTATACAGGCTTCGCAGATGCATTCCCACGGACTCTTGGCGTGTAACTGAATGCTCTTGGTGACACTCGACAAACGTTTGATGGCTGGTAGAGACAAGTGTCCAAGTCGGACGTGCCATAGAAGTATGTCCTTTTCGTCGGCCGTCTGCCGGATGCTGGAGTAGACTTCCGAGACTTCGGCAACTGGATTCGGGATGTCTTTGGCAGCGGGATTCGGGATGTTTAGAGCTGCCACTGACGTCTTGATCGGAAGGGTGCAAAGCATGAAAAGGTCATTCACCAATGGAGCATGGTATACAAGTGCCGAACCGAAGGTGGCTACGGCTCCCTTCTCCAGAGTGAAGTCGAATCAGACTCCTTTCTTCATCAATTGGATCACACTCAGGAGATTGTTTGTACCGCAGGCTGGCACATATAGAACATTCTGGAGGATGACTTTGACCGGTTTCGCATTCGGTCTCTCGCCCAGAAGCTTATGGTACCAGTCCCGACGGCATCGATAATGGAGTTGTTTGCAATCTTCACTTGGTCCTCCCCCTTTGGCATTGGCTGGAAGGACTCGGATTTGAACAGATGACGGTTTCCAGTGACGTGATTTAGCACCCGTATCCTGTATCCAGTAGTCTGCAGGTCGATTCGTCGAAGCTATATCGACAGTGATCACCGATCTGTTTTCTTCAGCAGTTGCTGGAAACAGAAACGATTCCGTATCATTGTTTGAGGCCGAGGCCGAAGTTGCCGAAACCAGGTTCGCGTGGTCTTTCTTCTTCGCATATGCAGTCCACTTATCTTTGTTTTGGCAATCTCGTTTCCTGTGACCCTTTCCACCACATCCGTAGCATGTGATTTCTGACTGCCCTGCCGAATTCGAGCCCTTCTTGCCCCGACCTTTCTTTGAGACGAATAGTGCAGCTTCAGGGGCTAATCCTCGAGCTCGGCAGAGCATGGCCTCGAAGGCTGTCAGGTGCATGACGATATTCGGTATCGTATCAGCCTTATCTGCAAGTTCCAGTGTTGATGAGAAGTTCCTCCACTCCTCTGTATTCAGTAAATTTGAGAGGATATAGAACTTTCTCCATTTGTCTTCCGTCTTCACCCCGCAGATGCCGAGGTCATTGATGTACTTCTCCTTGGCCGTTATCCATTCGGTTACCGAGGAGTATGATTTGAGTTTGCAGGCTGCCAGCTTCACCATCTGATATTGGGCGTCGAGCTTTATAGCTTTCTTGAAATCGGTCTTTATTGCATCCCAGAGCACCTTCAGATCATCAAACTTATCCGCTGTGTATCGACTTCTGATTGATGGTTATAACAAGGAGCAGATGGTACCATTCGCTTTCTCGTAGTTGTTCTTGTAGGTCCTCCAATCTTGGAGAATGTTGTTGAAACGGTTTAGGTATGCCGAATCCTGCGATTCGGGCTTGAAGTCATACTCGGGATCCAGCGGGTCTGGTGCCGCCGTAGACCAGGAGGATCCAGATGCTGCCGGTGCAGCCGGGGGCACAGGGATGATCTCAGAGCCATCTACTATCTGCCAGACATTGAGATGCTTCAGGAGATCCTTGGCTTCTACCACCCAGGTTCGGTAATTGTGCTCTGTGAGCTTCAAGATCGGTGTCGATACTGCAGTCGATATCTTAACTAATAGGGAGGTCGTACTCCACGTACGCTTCGAGAGAAATCCAGAGCTTTTCTTATTCACACTTTATGCCGTAGAGGTCGATCTAGATGGAAGCAGCCGGGCTCATAACCTGTTGAACCAGTAATGTCAGGTGGAGGAGAAACTCGTGCAATTGACTGTATATTCGTAACTAGAGAACTGAAATAGAAGAGAGAGAAAGGAGAGAGGAACTAACTATGTGTCGTGGGTCACGTGCCATACGGCCGAGATCTAAGACAACACATGAACCATAATCTATGAACCCGTTTGACACCGAATAGAAAGAGGATGTTTTTGTTGAATTCTGTTGACGGTGATTCTCCAGGTTGTCATTACCGCTCGTGAATCACGAACATCCAAGTCACTCAGTCTTTCACTTTGTAGAGCTTCACTCAGAAACTGCTGCTGATTTTTTTCGCACTCCCTGAATGTCTCAACATATTCAGCAATCGGCATTCGAGTGAGGCGGATATATGCTGCCGCTTGTGCAATAGCCAGCGGGAGATTATCCAAAAGTGTCAGAAGTGTTCTGGACGATTTGATTTGAGTCTGAAAAGTAGCTCCATCAATACCGAGATGTTGCGAAAGCGCTTCCAAAGCTTCATCATCACTCATCACTCTAATTTCCAGCCCTGCACCTGCTGACACTCCATATGATGGATGCCCGATGAGGCGCTCGTCACGTGTCGTAAAAACGATCGTACCACGAATTATAGGTAGTTACTTCTTGAACTCCAAGTCGATATCATCCAAGTTGTCTATGACCATGATCCATTCGCCGCTATTGGTACTGTCTAGCCAAATCTTGAGTCTATTTAAAAGAGTGTCCTCATTGGCTTGATCATTGTTTTTTGCGAGGCCAGCTTCTTGGCAGAGATGTAGATAACTGGCTCTGCACGTCTTGTCTGAATTGCCATGTACCCATAGTATGTGTGTTCTTGGTTGCGCTCTCTTTCGCCGGTAGCAGAACTCGACCGCAATGGTCGTTTTCCTTCACCCCATTAGTTCAGATTTAACGAGATCTCAAATGGGGACATCTTACCCGATTCCGCCCAAGCCCCACAAAGCTGCCTTTTGTTGGCGGTTACTCGTTGGTTTTAATAGGCTTTCTAGTTGGTGCCATATATCTTCTCGCCCGACGAAGTTTGGATTCCCACAGAATGGCACCAGAAAGAGAGGCTCCGGCGAAGCATCATCTGCTTATGATTGGTATCAGATCAGTTTCAGGGCGTTATTGACTAAATAAAGCACCGCAACATTGGTAGTCTACGTACGATTTTTAACACTGGCCAAACGATTTGCTATGATACCGGGAGCTGCGTTTACACTCTGGTGCAGCCTATCTCTCACAGAAATATAGTGTGGATCGTAGATATCGGCAAACTTGACAATATCCGAGTGGTCGGCATCGATAGGTATTTGCCGGTGGAGGGCCTCGGTAGGAAGCGCCTACGTAGCAGACTCCTGCGTCACCATTCGTATCATGCCGCCACTTCTTTCCCAATTTCCATCATCCCCTACCTATAGCACACAAAATATTAGTGTATATATACCAGACTATATGGGAATGATCTCTGACCACGACGGCACGGGTATCTCTCATTTCGTAAAATGAGGTGATCGGGCAATCATGAAGCCGGAAACCTCTCAAAAAGTGGTGATGGGCATGAGTCAAAACTGCTGATCCTTCCCTTAAGTCTTCGATGAAACGCCAGTTTCTTTGTTCTTTTACTAAGGTCCTTAAATTTTCAATGTTGAGTAGGAACCCCGAAAAAGAATAGCCCGGCACACGAGTTCAAGATGGCTTGGTCATCGTCGGAGCCTCTTGGGGTCGGTGCGTCTGCAAGTGCCTATATATTTTACCAAATGAAAACTCAGATTAGCCGTGACATAGAGCCAGTAATAAGTCCATGAGAATATTGGAACGAAATCAAAACTTTTGATATTACTTACCTGCTTGACGACCAAACCACCCAAGCTATGAGCGACGAATATCAGTGGCCGAAATCGTTCCTACAATCTTCTTTTAGCACTATTCCTCAACAAAGCGATGGGTCACCTATGCTCTTTCTGTGTTAGCTCGGGCAATATTCACGCCATCCATAAGTTGCCTCGAAAATTGCTGAATCGAGCTGGTAGACGTGCTGTTGCGCAACTTCGAATTGTAGCCAAATGTGAGGACCCTGATACCGATGTCTTGCATATCCTCCGGCAGAAAGTCCCTTAACCACATTTGCGGTTGTGTCCTGGACTTCCACGACCCAAACGCGTGCCCTGCGAGCCCCGTTACCGCAATGATACTAACATTCAATCATTAGTTCAGGTTTGCCAGAATGTAACATGGGACTTACTCTACCGTCGGTTCTGCGGAGCTAAATAATGGAGTGATACCAAGAAAATCGCAGTCCACTACCACGTGGGCGTTCATTTCCTTGACATAGAGGGGCATCCGGTCACCTGGTTTGCATTCCGAAAATGGCGGCGGCTCACTGCTGGTAAAAGTAACCGTGGCGATTTTCTTTTTGCCATGTGAATACGGAACAAGCGAGATTATCACTTCATCTGATGCGCTGTTTTCGAGTACACTGTTCAGATAAGCCATTAGTTCTTCGGTAACTCCAGTCGGGATACCGGATATCCGAAACGTCCGAGGATTGATAGTGCGCGCCATGGGAGGCAATGGCGAAACCGATGGCGACGTCAGTCGGTTAACGCAGGTTCTCGCAATACTTTCGGCTGTTATTGAGGTTCACCCTAGTGCGGAACTGATGCTGATATCGGTGACCCCGTGGGTAGCGTTCAGCGTTATAATTTTCGCTTGCAATTTGCAATCGGCGGGGATGTCACGATGGAAGGAGAAAACTTGTGACACAGAAAAACCTTCTTCTTCAGCCTCATCAGCATGTCTTTTCGGAGGGGCCAATAAGCCATGTACAAATCAACACGCCAATAGAACCGCCCACCAGCACACCCAAATGTTATACTGAACTCCCAAAATTAGTACTATGTACTCGGGGCAGGGAGAAAGTTCTGAGATGCAGACGCCATTATTTGCTTTTCTCACAAGTATCTTTTGGTAGGATATCCAGCAAAAGTGTACTTATATTTTTGCTTCTTTTGGTCTCATGCATCCCAAAACCTTTTCCTTTCACCGAGTACTATGAAATCTACCAAGTGATACTTCGGCAGTGACTCACACAATACTGTTCTCAGAAACTAAAAGCAAAACTCGACATGCACGAAATACCCAATTGAACTCAGATAGCAACAAGGCATAGAACAGAGACCCCCCACACCAACCTGCTTTAGTTTGCACTGCCCCAATGGCATCACCCACACACACAGCACGACAGGCTATTCAGTGGCCAGATCTCAGCATTGAACTTGGCCAGCGTATCGAGAGTGATCTGTTCCGTATTATATGTGATACCACCTCCTTTGTCGAGGTTAACAATGCACCCCAAGATCAAGTATACGGACAATAAAAAACCTAATCCTGTGCGTGTTGTGTAGCGATACTGGATGAACTCATCAGGATCTGATGCACCCAGAGCGGGACAATACTGGTTTATCTTAGTAACCAAAGCAACCCACTTCAGCTTCCATGTTCCTGTGGTAAGTATTTTCCTCTACTCTGAAATTCCAACTTATTAAACACTGTTACTGTAAGGTCTAGAATGAGGTCGCCGATACACCGAGCCGAGTAGACTCATACATAATTAGTCACTCGCCACTCGCCCCGCAATTCCATCAACCTCGGCACTCGGTATCTCCGCGGAACCTCCAGATCTCTCTTTGTATATAAGGCATAGGTTTTACTCTTAGATAGATTAATAGACTTGGTCTGCACTTCACTTTTGAACAAAGGGCGACCGAGTGAGGTTTTGTGATCACACGTTCCGTTACAACCGTCACTAAGACAATTTCTTGTTTCTCCCCAAACAGATCTTCAAGATTCCCGCCACATAGTGGATATATTACCATTCAATTCCAAACAGATGGATCAGTAATTAATAAGCAACTTCCAGCACACGAAGATGGGTTCCGGGAGGGTGTTCTTGCTGCAAAAATGTCGAGTGAATCTGAAATAAATTTGCAGCGGTACAAACAAATACCGCTACTCTAACCAGAGATAAAGCGAATTGACGGGAAGACGTGATTGTTGTTTGAACTGGTGGCGGTGACAGTATATTATTCCATTCTTCATGTCTGTTAGCCCCCCAAATAGTCTACCTATCGTTTCCCCTCAAAACTATGTCAGAATCCAGTCTCTTCTGACAGCACGTAACCCGGAAGTGCATAGTCTCCTCCCCAACTCTTTCAATGAAAACACTCTCCTTCTGAAACTGTGGCTCATCAACTCTGAGTTGAACTTTGTCCCCGGCGCATGCAATCCTATGTTGAAACTCAGCTTTTAATTGTTTCACTTGTGTCCATGCGTACCCACCTTCTTCGTTACTTCCCGACTCACAATGCGGCTGTACGTGCGACGCGATGACCACCAGGGAATTTAACGAATCTGTAGCGTTTCCAGAAGCCACATGGCAGTGTCGTGTAATCATGAACAGTAGAATAACGCCCGCGCTTAAATCTGAGACCTCCACAATAACCCCCGTTTGACACCAGGCTGACACGCGTCAACTTCCACAACTACCGCTCATTGATACTAACCGTTACACTCCTTAACATATCTGGACATCCTCTGACACTTCACTGCGTTCCATCAGTTCGCGGAATGTTTCGAACATGATGAGCGAGGGCGAGCCTTCCCTGATGGTAGTATTGTTGAGGTGACTTTTGAGTACGGATATCACGTATTGGTGTATCATGGGCACAGCATGACGTGACATGCCTCTTGTATACTAGTGTGCTTATTTGTGCGACGCCTTAAGCCTCGCGCTCCATGTTACGCACGCACAAGTCAATAGATTGGTACAACAAGTATGTGTCTAGGCGCCTCCTCCTACGAGAGATTAATCCAGTTCTCATTCCCGTGGTGAAGCTCACGATCGCAAGCATGATGTAGAAACCCACCTCAGGGGAGGAACTCATTAGTTCAGCCTACACCCCGCACTCTCTATGGAACCCAGGAAATTGTGAGGAAAAAGTTGACAATTGGAACCAATTGTAAAAAGGTAAATACAATTTACTCCAGCGGGCCCACAATTTCCGACTACGTTTACAAACAATTTTACATGTAATTTGACATGATTAATTGTAGTTAGAGTCACCATCAACAGGATCCTCACGATACCAGTCATGGGCCCTGCCATGAGCATCCACTATGCCATTTGGGGTAATACACCTTCGTATATCACACTCAAAGCACCAGAACGCGGCCTCACACCCACACATACTGCTTCCATACTACTTGGAAGATGCCAAAATACTCATAGCCAAAAAGTAGGTTGTCGAAGGCACAACCCCTTGCTGTGAATCGCAACTATAACTTAAGTAGAGTGGTTTGAAAACCTCAATACCATGAACTCTGACACCCAAAACATTACCACCATTTCCAATTTTCTCCGATTTTCATTGACTTCTTGCCAGCTCCATGGCATGCCAATTGTGAGGAAAATATATGGAAAATACGCGGAATTGGCGAGATAAACATGGGAAATTCACACATGTATGGGGAATATACATGCAAATTGTAGACGAAATTCATGGGATATACCAATCTGTATGGGAGTAATTGATGAAATTGCATGTTTGTATGGCACAACAATTCATGGAATTACATCCTTGTATGGGACAATAATGCATGCACTCAAGTTTAATACATGCAAAATACATGCAAATTGTGGTCATGCATTTACATCACAATATTTACTATGGGTAAAATACATGCCCACAATTTCCCACGTCCCGTAGAGACTACTAATCTATGTTGCACCTATCATAGTTGTCACATCGCCAGCGGAACGAGCCGCTTACCGACGCAGAAGCTACTCAAACCCTGTAATAAATCACTCGATAATGGACGCCAAATTCGCGATCGTCTAATACAGGTCACCCCATACAGGCTCAATTCTCAATGTTTTCAACACACAGCGCTGGCTGGACAAAGAGAGTTGGTTAATTCCATTGGTAGAGTAGTGATTGGCATGATACGCACCATTCCAATCGCGGATCGCCAGTTAGCTCAGTTTAGCCGAGAGAGCTTTTACAGACACCTGGATCATTCAAGCACCGTTGCTTTTTCGATGACAAAATTCGATAAGTAATCTTCAGCTCTGCCTTACCAAGACCACTCGAAAACGGAGCTGAGATCTGGCGGCATAGTTGTGGTGATCGTCAGCTCTGTACACACCACCCCGTACTTGCATCGTAAACCAAAATACGAAACAAACCCTCGTTTAGATGAGATACATATTTCAGATCTCTGCAAGCACAATCGAATGCATCATTTGGAATTTGTTTTACGTTCAAAAAGCTCTTCCCCCCATAGTTTTGCTCAAGATACAGTGCGAAATGGTGATTTTTTGCCGGCATATAAACAACCCACCACGATTATGATGATCCGTTCGGATGAGAATCTCAGCTAGAAACATTGAAATATGTCTGGGTAAACATGCGCTCAAAGATGGGTTTCCGATAGATCGGGACGATGAAAGGATCGTCCACCATATCCATTTTACTACATAAACCCCCGCTTTTCACACGCTCAATCATTACAACCGCTCACGAGTCTCCTCACCATTACCCATTCAAGCCGCACTCATTTCAAAAATTTCACAATGGGCTTCTTTGGCCTCGAACACGCTGACAAGCTGTCTGCAAGTTACGAACGAGCCACTTAGACCCTAACTCTCTATGCCGAGGGCTCAGTCCCAAACTTCACCTCCGGCATCACCTTCAATTGTGTCCACTGGATAGGCGGTCTCAAATTCTCGCCTGACGGATGGACTGGGCCTCGCGGCGAAGGCAGCAGACCTTACGTTCACGGGCAGTCCTTCAAGCTCGATCTTCCATCGCTTGCACTCCCGAGTGGAAACGTGATCATCGTCACTGCGAACCACCCACGCGGTAAAATTGTTCCAATTTTCGGGCTCGAGCAGCACCAACAACCGACATCCGATATTCAACCACAGTCACTGCCACTCGGGATCGAGCAGCAGCCGCAACTCTTAGCCGACCTTAATTCCCAACCACTGCCACCTGGAAACATAGAACAGCTCATCTTATCCGATCAATCACACATCACCGCTTTGTTCAAGCTTCCGTTCACCATCCAAGCATCTGACGAAGTCCCCCAGCTCGGCAAAGTCGATATCATCTTCGATCCACAATTCTTGGTCATGACAACCGCCGGGATTCAGGGCAGAGACATAGTGTGGACATTCAACTCGCTACAGACGGGGAACACACAAATCATTGTGGCCACTACCGGCGGTATATCCCCATTCACGACTCGAAAGACCTACGACGTTAGGATTGTTGTCCTCGAACCAATAGAATCTGGTCCCCAAGGCGGCGCAATCCTGAACTTTCTTGGCCGCGCGACTATCGCGGATCGCATCGTGAAGGAAAAGTACCCAGATGCGGAGCTCAATGTTATTGACGCCTCACTTCCAGTTGGTACAAGCGCTACCACCAACCCGATAAACCTCTTGCAGCTCCGGGCGACTTTCTGTACTGCCGTTAATGGCACGGTGATTATCAAATCCACTGGCTGGGGGAGTTGGGGTCCGCTGGAATTCATTGATCAGCCATTCCTGGGAAATGGGATGATTCTGTGGCCGGTGAAGATGGATATCGCAGTTGCTGGTCAGCTGATGGAGGCAGCAGGATATACTGGCAACTTTATGAAGTGTACTCTGCGCCATCCGAGGGGAAGATCGGGAAAGCCGGCTGTTCAGCCCTACTATATCTTTGAGATGGAGGAAGGTCCGGCTGTGTTTGTTGGCGTTGATGATAGTTCGGTATAAGTGAATAAGCCTGGTCAGGCGGTTCTTCCGGAGAAGCACGCGGCTTAGGATTCAAAATAAGGAGGGTTAAGGGTTCGCCGAATTCATTGGTTTTTGATTCAATGGTATTTTCTTACTTTTCATTCGTTGTGTTCGGCCTCGTATGTTGTTGAACGAAATTTTGCGCTCGAGTAAAACCAGGTATTATCACTCAAAAGACTTCTTTACCGTTCTCCAAGTGCATATTCAAGCCTAAGTTTATCGGGCGATGATCCCGGATTATCCCCTGTGCGTAGTTCGTCACAATGCTGCGACTGAGATTTCCAGGTTAGTCGCGCCACGAAAATCCCGAGTGACATCCTATGTCCGTGTGAATACAACCCTCACTGCTAGCGGTGAACCAATGGGTACACAGTGGAGATTACCCATGCCCAAAAACCATGCACGGTCGGCTCGTTATTACCACGAAGCCAGATCTAAGCATGATCTGGGCCGGTCTGAGCCAAGGCTGGCCACGATAATTTTGACCCAGACCGGCCGCCAATCTGACAGATTTGATTTGACTGGACGGCAGATATCTGGGGCCGGTTGTGCTGGGGTTAGAGACCTTGTAAAGTGATGACTAAGGGACAGTGCCAACCAGGCCATGTTCAATTTTAGGTGTTTGCATGGAGGGAGCCCTTTCTATAGCCATATATACGCAGATATACGAAGATATATGCAGGCCTATCAGATAGCATAGCTATATACAGACATATGTAGGCCAGGCGAAGGTTTATGCAGGCCCAACACCGATTTATGAAGACCCTGGCAGATCTGGAGATATCTGCAGGCCGACCCAGGCCATCACGTATGCGGACTGAACCGGCCCAAGTCAGCGGCGGCTTCCGTCAGGGTGATCTGTATCTGGCCGGTCTGTGGATCTATAGTCCGGTCGGCGGCCGGCCTGCCCGCTTCGGAACACTGCTAAAATCACCCATTTACAGCCGTCCATCGCCCATATGTACGATTCCTGAGACTTCACTTCGAGCCTCCACAATATTGTCCAAGCACTCCTTTATCCAAGTAATCACTGTTCTATAAGTTCCATCTGAAGGTGATAGAAATTTGACCATGTTTGTGTGGTTGTGTGGGACAGGAACTCGGTGTTCGTTTGGTAGACATAACTGAGCTGAGATTTTCTTAACCATTTCCACAAGTTGCCCGTTTCTTTCGTATTTGCTTGAGGTAGAAGACTAACGGAAAGCATTTGTTAGCTCGATCACAGACTTTATAAAGAAGTGCTCTCTTCACCTTTTTGACGGTTGGCGTTTTTACTGTCTCATAAAAGCTTACAACTCTACATCTGCCCAAGATTTCGACAACTTCATCCGCCTCGGTTTCTAGAAATCCAGACCCCTCCCGCAGCTGAATTAGCAAATCTGCTCGATTCGACTCTGGGCTGCATGACATGTCCTCAAGCATTGCTTCCAGTTCCTCAGTACGAAGCCCCCGATGTGGAGTACCAAAGAAGAGGATGGCTTGCGTGGTATCCAGGAGTTTTTTGTGAATGGCTTGGCTTTTGGCCTGTAGCAACGCCTTTGGGACACCGTGCTGAGTTAGTCACAGTATTTATAAATGGTTCCTGCATCTTACCTGCAATATCAGTATTCCTCCAAGGCTATGACCAAGGAATATAACTGGGCGGTTTCTTTCCTGATAAATAATGTATCAATACGTACTTCAGTAACTACTGTACGTACTCAGGAGTAAGGGACACAAAGGTTACCTCTTGAGAACTCCTCGCATTTTCCAACTGGTGCACCAGATTCCTTCGATATTCAAGCATACCGTCATTTACCGTATTTGGTCCAACAAGAGTGCTGTTGTAGCCATATGTCATGATCCGGATGTTGCGAATATCAGAAGGAAGGAAATCTTGGAGCCACATCCGGTTACTGCCAGGGGCAGTGTTCGAAACCGGCCGGGCCGGGCCGGCTTTGATAGGTTGAGGCCCGGCCGCCGGGCTTTCGACAAAGCCTGGCCGGCCCGCCTTAGCGCGGGCTTTTTTAGTGAAAAAGCCGGGCCGGCCTGCGGGCTTTCGGGCCGGTTGAGAATCCATGACGGTACGAATTCACTGACTGAATACTAATAATAGCGGTTATTTTTTCGTTGGTCCTCCTCGAACTAGTGACAATAGCGGGAGGTAACAGCATCCAATGGGGTGTTTCGCCCCTGATTTTCATGTTTCAGATATACAGCCCGGCCCGGAGGCTTTTGGAAAGCCCGCAGGCTTTTAAACTATAAGCCCGGCCGGCCCCCCTTAGCGCGGGCTTCCAAATTACCGGCCCGGCCTGGCCTGCCAAAGCCGGCCCGAAAGCCCGCGAGTCGGCCGGGCCCGTTTCGAACACTGGCCAGGGGTGCGATTTCTCCACGATCCGAACGCATGTCCTGCAAGTCCCATCACAGCTACTACGCTACAATGAAGAAGGCCATCAGCAGATCCACTTGAAAAGAGAGAGGGATAGCCAACTCAGCAACGATGTCTCCTTCAGGGGTATTCAGCGGAGTTAGATCATAGAAATGACTGTCGATTACGAGATCCGAGTCCGCCTGTCGCACCGAATGGTATTCGTTTTGTGAAAGAGACTGGAAGTATTCAGGGCAATCCGTCATGTTCAATAGCGCAACTTTACATGAACCGAAACATGCGGGATATAGAGATAACCGGGTATTGCTAGTAGCTAATCCAACAAGAGAGCAATCCAAACTCTCGAGGTAGACGAGCAGATCCTGCTCATTCCATGTAGGGGGGACGTTCGATATTCGGAAACACTTGGGCCCGGGTCCGACAGTATGACTAGTGCTAGGAACCGAACCGCGGAGAGTGTGAGGCGGATCCACTTCTCTGTGCCTACGTTTTACCGCAGGGCTAGGGCTGCGTTCACCATCCGCTCCTCTCTTCCTCCCACCGGTGTTAGATGCGGCGATCATGGAAGCTTCGAGGTTGGTGGTAACGGCAGTCGTTCGTGGGTAACCGTTTGTATCTATCGGGTTCGTGACAACAGATGTTGTTCGTGGGTAAGCGGTTTTATCGAGATGAAGGAGCAAGATGGATGTTGTCACTTGGAGGGTAGTTGGAAGTCGTGGAGTCGGCAGCTGCGCAGTAGTGTGGCCGTACGATATTTATAAAGTATTTTTTTCTTGTTCATTCATTCAACCGCAATTTCGGCTAGGGTCAATCAGTTCACTAATGTAGGGATGTGGTGTTGAAGGCGACACATCGAAAGAGAACATGTGTGCATTTGAGCGCACATAACAGACTCCAGCCGAGATTCAAGGATCTGGATTCATCGTCTCGGAATTGATTTGCATCACCTCGCAATGCCTAACGCATATGCATGTATTCGTGGCACTGACAGATATGGCGCTGTGAGATAGGCGGAGTCATCCTGCCGCTTATGTCACCTGCAAGAGGCAGTGGCATTGCAGGATACGCGTCCAATAGTAATAAGGGAGTACGACTGCAGAACCGAACCTGTGGGAAAGGCACTCTCCGGGTCCAAGTGTAAGACGTTTGGGAACAGTGCCATGGGTGGCGTTTTATACGACAGGCAGAATTTGAAACTGACCGCAGTTCTCAGTATGACGGCGGTCCGATCTACCAGCGTCTATCTTCAGTCGGCAGACCTCGCTCCAATACTAGCAGCCGTTTCTTTCATTTACAATCTAAACTGACACAGTTCTTTATTTTCGATTGCTTATTACAGTGGGGATGACGTGAGCATCAGGCTGGAATTTTTGCAGCAAAGGTCGAGTCCTTTTCCATTATAATGGTCTAAATAAGGGCAGAAACAGTAGAATACACACTTTGATCATCGATAAGCCCCCCTTGACAAAGTTCGTTTGAAATCGCAGCGGCTTCAACTATTTGCACACCTAACCCTGATATCACGTGTTCTGGGCGAAATGAGTACGATGCGGGCTTTCGGAGAGCTCTAGCGCGCTAGATTTTTCAAGGTAAGAGTATGACCATTATATGAGGTAGATACGTCAATAACGATATCCCGTTTAGGCACCTATCTGGCACTTTCGAATGGCAACCAACGAGCCGTATACGACCAATGGTATGTGACGGCTACGATCGATGCCGGGAGCGGAAGCTACCATCGATGACGGGAGGCATGACGAAGCCCACGAGTTGGCCAATGGCATTCCGAGCAACCTGACGAACCGCAGCGATGACAACGCCGTGATACGAGTGTCTACCAGGCCTGATGTAACGGTAGCCGAGAGCCCAATGTAACTGCCCTATACGCGAAGCGCACCAGTGCAGGGATCCGATGGGTATGACAAGGTACTCACCGCTTACCGTATTTAGAGGTCGCCGAAATAATTATCGGTTAGTTGGACTTGGCAGCATGATTGTTTAGCTGCCCGTTATTCTTCCGGTATATCCGAGATTACAGAGCATAATCAGAATTCATCGATCGACTCCTCCGACTTCACTGCATCACAACGTGAACCTTAAGTCGACATTGCTGTCTTCCACTGTTCTCAATCGTCCACGCCTCCACACTCGTCGCCTGTTTTTGTCATTAGCCCATGCGTCCTCACCCATTCCTTGCGTCCGCCGCTGTTCATACCTCTGCACCCACATTTACGCGTCCTCACCCATTTTCCTTGTCTCCGCCGCTATTCGTACCTCTACACCCGCATCTACGCGTCAGCTACATCATTCCATGCCAGGCCTCCTGATGTTCCCCCTTATAACACGTCAAGACTCCTCTCGATTGTACTCGTCTCCGTCTCCACCGAAGCCGTTATCTACGCTGAGTATTCTCACTGCGTGACCTAGAACTGATTAGTACCAGCTCTTGTCAGGTCCGGGCGGACGCCAAACCTGCCCGGACCTGACATAAGCACCTTTGGAGTACAGCAAGAGGGGGGAGGTGGAGTATTGCATCAAATAGACGGCCACAGATCACTTCATCATTTTAAACCCTCAAACCTCCGGCACCATCTCTCCTCCACCCTTATCCATTCCTCCGACCTCTTGTCTCCTCCACCGTCGTCTCTTCTCAGTCCTCATCTACTCCGCCCTCGTCTATGTGCAACTTGTCTTCGCCGTCGTACGCCCCTCCGCCTTTTCCGTCATCTTTCCTCCGCTCGTGTGTCTCTTTTGCGCCGTCGTCTACGCTCCCGTCTACTCAGGGTCTTCGATTAATCCTCCGCCGTCGTCTACGTTCAACTTGTCTACGCCATCGCCTACCCCTCCACCCTCTTATCTCCTCCGCGTCGTCGTCTGTACTCCCGTCTACTACAGGTCTCCGTCTACTCTGTATCCACCTCTACTGCACGCCATTATCTACGCCATCCTGCAGTATCATCTACCCCTCTGGCATAATGTGGCAACTTGGGAGCGGTTGAGCATGGATGGGGCCTACGGAGATACGAGGACACGGTAACCGAACGACGCGTCAACAGGATGGGATTCGGGAGGCTTTTGCACTGAGATGGACACACAACACATAGAAGCCATTCGGGAACGCGTCAGCCAGATGCACTACGAGAAACCCATTGAAGGAAAGCGCGGGGTATGTTATCTGGGAAGAGACCTTTAGAGGATACTGAAGGAGACCGACAGCACCGCCTCCACGGGATGTGGCGCCGTGAGGATGACGATGGGGATGGTTACGATGGGAGGGCGACTCTTCACAGGCAGCGAGCCCGGCATGTACATTTTACATACATTCGACGCGACACCGACCGACGTGATAGTGGCAGCGCAAGAAGCAAACAATCAATTGTTCGGCAGGGTTAGGGAGCTAGCCAGGGGTGGGGGTGGGAGCACCACGCCGAGCGGTGGGGATGAAATGCGGTTGGGGGAGTGGGCTACTGCTGACGTAGTGAAGGACTTTTGCGCATGATCACGTTATGGCTTACCATATCTACTAGATTCTCCTTTTCTCTCGATCTTTTGTACACACGTAAATCTACACGAGTTTCTACCTCTGTTCGAGTATGTGTCATCAGTTACGGACAAAGATTCGGAGGATCTTGGGGGTTGGGGCGGACTTGGAACGGTAACTTCCATGGGGACTACTGGCGAGCTGGCAACTTTATTCATTTCGACACCGACCGTGGCGGCGCAAGAAGCAGAACGTGGTCCGGGCCGGGTCTAGGAGCTGAGCTATGGAGGTGCGGTCCTGCGGAAGCATGAGGCCGAGCCTGACGCTGGGGGATCAGATGCGGCTGCTGAGCGGACTACGAACGGGGTTAGATATTGGAGGACCTTGGAGATTCGGGAGGTTTGGAACCTTTTTTCCACCCGAGCAGGAAGCTTTCTTTGGGAAAGGCGGGAGATGTAGGGAGTATGATCAATGCACGTCAGCCACTAACTAGTTTATACATATACCTCGGTCAACCCCTGAGAATAGACTTTAAGCACTTTGCACCTTACATTGACCCGCATGCGCCGGTGACAGCCATTCTACTCTTGGACACGTATGAGAAGTTCCATATGAACTTGGCAACCTACGCGATGAAGCAGAAACATTTACATCAATACCGCCTGGGCGTTTCGTTCCGCCGTTCCATTGTCCTCTCGTCCTTTCGCTTCCTCTATCTTTCTCCTCCCTTGACATGTTGGTTTGCTCCCACTATCCCCCCCCCATCCGCTGCCACAACCGCCGCCGCCACGTTCGCCACGGCCTCCTTGAGCACCACTCCCTGTATCCCAATTTAGGTCCTTGCAGTTCCAAGTCCAGTAGCTGCCTATGCTGTGGCACCGACGGTATTCGTATTGTGCCTGTCAACCGTCCCCACTCAGCCTTCGACTCAGGTACGGACTCCGGCCATAACTCGCACATCACTCCTACAATATCAGCGAGTTTAAGTGGTGCAGCGATGATGACTCGACTGCAGGTGCCGCCACCACCGATTCCAGTCACCAGACGTGGCAAAGCAGAGTACAAAGTGGAAGCCATTCTCGCCCAATCGAGGGTGTGGCGTACCTGTGATAAGAATGGCAAGCCCAGCTCCGAGTCAGATAGGAAGGATATCCGGATGAGAAGACCACGTGGGAGCCGCTGACGCATCTCACCGGTTTCGAAGAGACAGCGCGGAAATACTCAGCGGCACTCAACGACAAGAGTCTAACCAAACTCCCTCCTAAGGGACCTATCCCCGGCGGACTCGTCGGCGGTGGCGACGACTAGACCGCGGGGGGTCAGAGCAAAGGGAGACACGACCGACGAGGAGGAGCACGAGGTTAGCGGCGAGGTAATACGAGAACTTTGGAGCGGTCAGGCGTGTCGAGTTACTGGTGCTGCTCAACCAACACTATATATATTGAACGCGACTCAAATCGCTATATGAAACCCATTTATCGAGTTCATCTCTCTCCCTGTCAGAAGCTTTCACCCTGACACATTGCCGCTCTGGCTATCTGGCCTGGAATAACCGTAACCCTATATACTGTTCTATCCCCGTTGATTCTCCATCTGCTCCATCTTTATCGACCACTCTCAACATCGTTTTACCCTTTGAGTCCACTTTTGAACCCTAACCCTAAGATTGTCAATGCATGCCCCCTTACTCACTCCCCAACACATCCCCACACGGTATATACCTCTTATAGAGTCACAATGCCACCCAATAATTCTCTTTCACCCCCTCCAAGAAGGACACTATTAAGGAGTCACTACGCCTAAATGGCTTCGCCAAATAGTTCTTGGGGGAGCATATTAGGGGACTGATTTCGCAAGTATGCCATTCACGGGGTTAAGGATGATAGGGCGCTTGATCTAGTGTATGACATCCTCTACTGTGTCCCCGTTATTAGCTGACATATCAAGAAGTTCCAGGGGATGTGGATGCAAGGGGTATCAATGGAATAGAGGCACATCGAGTCAAAGTTCTCAACCGTCCGTCCCGTCCGGGCAGAGCCATGCCTGATCCCGGACTACG
Organism: Wilcoxina mikolae CBS 423.85; assembly: GCA_014904905.1. NCBI lineage: Eukaryota > Fungi > Ascomycota > Pezizomycetes > Pezizales > Pyronemataceae > Wilcoxina > Wilcoxina mikolae. Next base: position 13,436 of record MU122336.1, on the reverse strand, counting down.
ATTTTCCGGGCCGAGAATTCACGCCCGCATTAGCCCTAGGGCTTCGAGTTTCAGGACAACAACCCAGTAGGGCCTTACAGTCTTTTACAAACCAAGCTTCAAGGTGAATGGTCTCGGGGCTATGAGAAACACAAGCCACCTATATTCACCTACCGATGCGAAGTGGATCAACAGTGTGGGTAAAGTGGAACGACAGTGTGGGGAATGCTGACCGGATCAGATGCTGCCGAATTATCCCCTGCTTGACAGTCGGAATTCCCGCTAGCCGGCCGGAATTATTCACAGAGCCCCAGTAACATCCGCTAGGTCCCTTCAGTCGCCCTGAACAGGCCCTAGGGATTCTAGCCTCGGACCGGGACGCCCTAGGCCAAATAAAAGGTACACGCGCCCTGGACGGCCGTGCTGGGACCCGAAAGACGTCAGTCAGTCCGGACGGTTGAGAAACCTGCATGGAGTGGTGAAACATTCCTCAGAGATTGCTTGAACACACGGACTCAGATTAATCGATATCAGTATACGAGGAAAGATAGAGTGAATACAGTATGATTAAAACAAAAACAAGAACCGATATCACGTGGAAAACCCACCTGCGATCAGTTCTGTGGATGATACTGATGATGACTCCAACTCCGATGAAGGCGTCAATCGCCATGTCAAGGATACCTGATATCCTGGCACCCCCGAGATGCACCCCACCTCCCACAATCATGCGTCACCTCCGACGATTATCGTGTCCCCTCAGAAGAAGCGCAACCTCGACGGCAGCTCAGCCGGCGTCACGTCGGCGTAAATTACCGCACGTCGACGTTAACACTGCACGTCGACGTGCATAATTACTAGATTTTAATCCCTAATACGTATAGGCTTCTGAATGCCACAACCGTCAGTGCTATCACTAAATGAACCAGATAGCTAGAATCTATGCATTGTGTTTAGTTATACCCCTTATGAACGTTTATTCTTTCTAAGTGGTTGTCATGTTATGGCTATTTCCAATCAGTCTAAGAGCGGTCATTTTGATCAAAAAAACTCCTGTTCCACACGTACTTTTGATCACTAGCAATAGTTGCATATTGATGGTTGCGGGTGGTATTCTTGTGGTGTTGACTCAAGGTTGCACGCATGTTGCCTCGCGAAATGAATTTTGTCAGTTTGTACCCCGCAATTACAAACATCACCACCGCCTCACAACCCCAACAAACTTTAGAGAAACCTCACAACACATTATTCTTACATATAACTACCATATCTATTCCTGTATCGATTGTTTTTATTCTTTTGACTTTCAGTTTTTTCAATTGAGATTTGGAGTGGGAATATTGACAAGGAAGCTGTAGGCTGCCGCCTGCAGCTTGCGTACCCGATTTTAATAGCGAAATTCATTCGCTCTCAAATCATACTGCAGTATAGCAACTCAGCCAAGCTGGAACCCTGGCAAATCGAGGTAACCTATCTAATCGCCTATGTTTCCTGCACATACTACAAAACAGACGGATTAATCCAAACTATTCAGTACATTCTGTTCTGATTTCCGCGCACGTGTCATATTGTTTGAATAGATTAGGATGTGGATACGGAGTCCTACTGGCTAACATTATAAACTTAGCACTTCCATATGTAGCCTATGCATGACGGTCTTACCACCATCGCTCCTATTCGGCACCCTGCAACAGCGTTCTACAGCTCCATCCACACTTTATCAATTTGACTTTTTCGTAATAATAGTTCACGCGAGAGAACACGACACTTTGCCACTTCATCACAAAATCCCTCCAATCCTTTTATCCAGTTTTCAATTTACACAACATTTGGATGATACATTGCGCACAATTTTACTCCAAGGGCCGAGTAACATTTTAGGATTATCAAGGCAAACGATCGAGTACAAATCATGTCGGTCTTATTGGCCATCTGCTCCATGTTTCCAATATCCTTGCCATCGGACGTGTCGCCAATCACTTTGGTTATAGTGTTACAAAACAACTCGAAGCTGCGGCTGTTCGAGGAGCGGTAGTGGTTGGTTGATCGAGAGATGGTTTTTATTGTGGGAATAAATACATGCGTAAAATAGATCATATACTCAATGTCCACTCCTGCGTACCGCTCTGGACCTAGCGGAACGCGTTCTCGGTTTGGTTATCTTGGGTTGCTGTTGGGCATGTTCAGAATGGCAGACCTAGGTACCGAGAAAGTTCATTGCATATGTACCGTGATAAGGTCAAGAACTTGGTAGTAAGTATTGTGGATGCCGCTGTGTATCGGTCAGACTTAAAGAGAGGGGTCTCTGATTATACCTTAAGCAACAACGTGAGGTGCAAATTTTTCTGTTCAAGGTATGTGTGTGTGTGATCGGTAATTTTTTTGGATCGGTCGCTATTTTAATTTGTGGAGTGGTTATAGATCGCGATCGATGCATGGCAATCTCTCGATTTATTGCTAGTCTTATCATGGGCAATGCGGGGTATTACCCCTCTTCTCGCACCCAGCCCCTTCAGAACGAACAAACCCCCAGCGTCACACCAATTCCAGCGGCGGCGGCAGCGGCACATAGAATCAACTTTCATGGCAACAAGAGCTTGTGCTTGTGCATTGAGATATTGAGGCTGATTTTGATACACTAAGTTTTAGCTTTTTTTTGTTTTAATCATACTGTATTCACTCTATCTAGAGTATGGCAGTGCCCAATGCCCCTCCCCCTCCAGCCTGGGCCGGCTAGGCGGGGGAGCCCCCCCGGCCCCCTCTACCCTTCTTCCCCTCTAACAAAAGAAAAGTGCAAAAGACTGACCAACTTCTAAGTTGGGTTTGAAACTTTATTTCGCGAGCCAGCGCACCTGGCATACATTTTAAACTTTCAAAAGACCCACCTCTAAGTGAGGTTGGAAACTTTATTTCGAAAGCAAGTGCACCTGAGAGACGATTAAAAACACCAAGCGCACTTAGCGGCGTAGTATTTACAAAAAGTGCCGCCTAAGCTGTCACACTCGTCCACGTTCGGATAACCATTCACCATGTTGTACCGACCCAATTGATGCTTGTATGGGCGCGTAAGGAGATATACGTGAACGAATGGAGTAGGTGCCACTGATACTGATATATTACCGTGATGTGTACAAGACATAGAGTGGCAGACATATGACCGTCACGCCAAGAACGCTAATATACAACCGGCATGCTACGTCTTGCTTACATCCAGCCAAGCCTGACATTAAGCAAGCACATGATACCCGTACTCAATAAGTCGCCTCAACACTCCTCCAGCACGGTTATCACGTCGGGCTAGTCATATAGACAAAAGAAAACAAACAAACGAGTATTAAAAAGCAGTTGTAGAACCTAAAACGAAACTCAGAAATCAAGAGCCAATTCGAGCTTGATACCCTGTGCTCGTCTAAACCTCCTCCGAACCAATTCCAGCTCCAATTCCTACCATTCCCATCGACATGCACTGCTTCAAGAAAGAGGGCTTTGGGCGTGACTTCGTAAACATATCAGCAATCATTTCGTCAGAAGGAATATATTCCATCTCGATTTCTCCATCCCTAACCATATCTGCGGCCAAGTGATGCTTTGTGGCGATGTGAGCGACCGCGGTGCCTCGAGAGATTCTGCCATTGATGCTTGCGAGCATCGATTGGGTGTCAGTGAGAATTTTCGGTTGTAATCGACCATGATTCCGAGCTCGCCAATAAGGTGGATGATATGTGTGAGCCGCATGCAACTGACTCCAAAGGCATAATACTCGGCATTGATGGTGGATTGGGCAGTCGACTTTTGCTTCCGAGACCTCCAGTCAACCGCGCCTCCGAAAGTGATGACCAATCCGGAAGTCAATTTATAATCATCTGGGTCTCCAGCGTAGTCGGAATTGGCGTAACAAACGATGTCGCTTTCTCCTCCGATCCGGATCTTCCAATGCTTCGTGCAATTCAAGTAGCGAAATACACGCTTCAGAGCTAGCATATGCTCTTTGCTCGGATCATGGCTGTAGCGGCTGAGCACTCCAATTGCAAGCGCGATATCGGGCTGAGTTGCAGTCATCGCATACATAAGGCTTCCGATCATTGATTGGTAAATTTGCAGAATCGCAGGCTTCTTCATCTACCCTGTGCGTGTGAAGCATCATCGCAATGGGCGTTGTAACCGGTTTGGTATTGTCCATGCCGAACTTCTCTAAGATCGTCTGGATGTAGCTGTCCTGGTGGATATCAATTGTGCGGTGCTCACAATTGCACTCGATATTCATGCCGAGATAAAACTAAACCGTGCCAAGATCGTGCATTTAGAACCTTGTTTGCATCTGTTTCTTGATATCCATGACCAGGTCGGCGGTGGCGATGATAAGAAGATCGTCGACATATAAGACGATTGCTGCAATGACGGTGCGCTTATCCTCCTTATTACGAAGTACAAAGAGTCCTCCATGGACTCTGGAGGCCGTAAATTCAATTGAAATGACGAAGTCTCTACATGTGCCGTACCAAACGTGGGATGACTGTTTCAAGCTGTATCTTGACTTTTGCAGTTGTAGAACCAATTTCTTGGTCGACCTTCCGGTGTAACTGCTGCTTGCTTGCAATAGATGAAATTAACCTTGCGGTGGATGCATATAAATTTCCTCCTCAAGGTCAACGCCCAGAAAAGCTGTGCAAACTTCCATCTGATGAAGGTTGAGGTTGTATTTGGCAGCGATGGCTAAGGCAAGTCGTACATGGCCCAGTCTAGCAGTTGGAGCATATATCGCCTGATAGTCAATACCTTCAACCTGGTGATTGCACCCCCAGACGAGTCTAGCCTTAAATCATTGCACATTGCCTGCACCGTCACGTTTGACTTTGTACACCGAATGGCTCGGTATCGCATTGCGACCTTCCGGCAGTTTCATGAGATCTCCAAAAACCTTGTGCTGGTTAATTGCATCCAAATCCTCCCGCATGGCCTTATTCGATTCATCAGCATGTGTTGACTCGATTACAACAGTGTATGACTTTGGATCGTCGATGGTATCAGAGGCGGTGGGGTCAGAGATGGTAGCCGATGCGAAGGTGGGGATGAGATTGTCGTTATACTCATCATCATCAATGGCCAGCTGAGCAGACTGCTGCAGTCGAATGCAACTACCACGAGTTCGGCGAGTGCCAGGAGATGCTTCCAATGAATCTCCGAGAGCGCTGTCTAGTCCTGCCAACTCCCGAGTCAAAGTACTCTTCTTTGATCTGTCTGCTGGTGCGAGTTGACTTTCATCCTCAACGTCATCGTCGATATTTCTCGAAGTTGGATGGGTGACGGTTAGTTGATGTCCAGAATTGTCATGTCCAGCTAGTCGATTGATAGGTGGAGGCGATACAATTGGGTGAGGTGTCTGTTGCTTCTTCGGCTCCTCCGGGACGAAGATGTCTCTGTACAAGTGCTCACTCAGAATCGCTTCGTCTTCAGCATTCGGTGCCGAGTATCACCTGTCTTCACTTTAAATGATGTCCCTGGAACGATGCAGGGGCTTTGCAAGGGGGTCGTACACAAGGTACTGCTGATTCGATATGGAGTAGCCAACGAAGATGACCGGTGTCACGCGATAATCAAGCTTCTTTCCTTTCTCTTTTGGTACAAGTACTAAGGCCAAGAATCTAAAAACACGAAGATGCTCCATTGACGGCCTCTTGCCATTCCATAATTCGTATGGGATTTTGCCGACTACCGATCGAGTTGGCATGTGATTCTTGAGATACAAGTACTGGAGGCGGCTTTGCCACCTTAAAAAGACTTTTTTAAACTGATGTTCATGAACTGACACCCTGATCACTTCCCAGGCCCTGTACCATACTGTTCGGCTGTGTCCACCATTATCGATCAACCAAAGTCACTACTGGTATAGCACTGTATATCTGCTACTGTATATCAAATATTGTGAATCTGAATTGGCAACCTTGTGTCTACTACTGCTTGATATATGCTGTCATATTTCAGCCATATGCAGAAGTATATATGGATTGGGCAACATATACCTGCAACTGTTTATCAGCAGCTGAAAATCTACTACTGTATGTTGGCTATTGGTTATCTACCTCCGTATATTTATCACCATGTATCGAGTGTTCACATGTAGTCTGATCAAACCACTGACATTATGCACACAGTCTTATCAGTCCAGCCCAGCATTTTGTCCAAAAACGCACTGTGCCACCAGATATCTGTTTTAGAGATCTATATATCAGATGAAACCCACAATATTTGATGGCACTGAGTCATCTACAAATAATAGGTGGCAATTGAAGATATCTGGTGGCATGCATGTATGCGCAAATATAGTCATATTCTGGTCATGTTTCTGGATATCTCAAGGATATCTGTGAAAGCCCACAGGCTTTACAATCTCCTACAGATGAATATCATTGGTATAAGATGGAAATGTTTGCTACTTTAAAAACAAATTGAGTAGTAAAAGGCAACAGACTGTCAGCATTATTCCTATATTGACTGCAATGGTTACTTCTACCCACATTTGGGTTGAACTTGTGGTAACTCAAGCCAGTACAGATTTGAATTACACAGCCTAACTACTCAGTATCTGAAATATCTATTCATTTGCTGGATAACTAGCTATACCTTGATAAATGGACCTAACACCCACTTTAAATATAATTGTCTAGCCTGGTCAAAGTTATAACCGCAAAATATTTGACGGTTTGCAAATACCCCATCTATCTACTGCTGTGTATCTGAATTGACCACCTTCCATCCAGTACTATATAGGCTAACATATAACAACTGCTGTGTATTCTGGCCATAATTTATAAATTCAGAGATTAAACATTCATATCATAATATTGAAGCTGTAATAGCAGGTGAATGAAAAATACATGTATATGTATTATAGTATTCAGAAAGCAACTCAAGAGAAGAAAAACAAAGAACTGGCTGTTGTAAATCACGTGATGCCATGTTGGTTGAGATCTTGAATAACAACTATAAACTATAAACTATGTTACCACATAAGTTAAACAATAAAAATACTTCAAGGTGACAATTAATATCCATAACCATATATATATATCTATTAATAGCCCTTGCAATAGTAAATCTTGAAACAATATGTTACATATATCCCAGATACTATTTTAACTGCTTGAACTTGCGTAAGTGGATATGCTGCTTTGCCAACGTAATACAATGATTAGCTACAGTATATTTGCTACTGTATATACAGTACTGTATATCTGAATTGGCCACTACATAATCTCTGGTATGAATTCACTGCTGTATATCTATTACAGTAATATAGAATATGCTATTGTACATATACGAATATATATTCACCACTGTGTAATCACACCTAAGAGCTCTATCTATTAGAATCTACCATGAAATTCATACAATATATAAGCCAATACTTCCATATATCCCCCATATATATTGGCCACTATATATACTATGCTTTATATCTGCTGCTGTATATACAGATCAGCCACAATATATCTACTGCTATATAGTCTCCACAATGATGCAAATTTCTTTTCATTACGTTCATCGATATATATCTATTACTGTGTATTCACCACTATACATCAGAATATGCCAGTGTATGCATGCTGAATATAAGCCTGTTATTCTATATAGTATGGATCATGTATATCGGACACTATATGTCCTATACTGTGTATCTGATTGTGTGTATACAGTTCAGCCACTCAGGCTATATATTCACTTCTAGTTACCTGCTGCTATGAATTTGAATTCACTACAGTATATTTATTATGGTGAATTAGCTGCTGAGTATTAGAATCTGCTATAGAGTATTACGCAGTAAATCTGCCATAGTGTATCTGCTACCATATATCTGCCACAGTGTATCCTGATCTGCCACTCTATATTTGCAACTGTGTTAGTACTACTGTACATTTACTGCCATATATTTCAATTGACCATGTATTTGAATTGGCTATGTATTTGTTTTGCCCATGTATTTGAATTGGCTACGTATTTGAATTGTTCAGGATACATATATCCACTGTAGTGTATCAGCTACTGAAAATCTACTGCTGTCTTCTAGTTGCTGTATACTTACTACTGTAAATGAGGAATAGCTACAATGTGTCTGCTGCAGGGTATAATCTGCTGTATATCTGGATTGGCTAATATGTATTATAGTATAACTGCTGATATATATCTGGATTTGTGACTGTACAACTGTGTATTTGCATCAGTGTGTGTATACTATTGGCAATAGTGTACCTGTGTAAAGGCGTATATCCACATAGGTATAGATATAAGTATAGATATTGTTTGAAACGTGGATTCGAGAATGAGATAGATTCAATAGGTAAGATTATCGATGGTGTGCAAGACCACTCGCACAAGCTGACTATATACTGGTTGGATCGTCGGTTACCCTGCCATAGGCCAGCCACCATTACAACCTGCCACTGTATATTTACCAGAGTATCTGCCATAGTATATCAGGCAAGGTATATTTACCACTGAGTATCTGTTACTGTATATTCATTACTGATTATACACCTATGTGTATTTACCGGTAAGTATCTAGATTAGGCACAGTGTACTATCAGGTATTGTGTATCTGCCTCTATGTATTAGCTACTTCATATTTACCATTGGATGTCTAGATTTGCCACTGTATATTTGTAGCAAAGAGTAGTTTTCAAGTTTTCAATCAAGTCCATGAGTTTAACTCTAATGCTAAAGCAATATATATATAAAAGATGTGCAATGAGTTTCTCTTTCACCTCCTTGTCTCAAATTTATAATATTTTCAATATTCATGGAGAGGTTGTGGAAAAACATCTGTTTTTCATTGGGTTTGACTATTTTTTTTAAAGCCACTCTTTCAATATTGAGGATACTGTAAATCAGAGACTGGAAGGTACAAGAGTGACAACTTACACATATTTCATGTATAATTATCTTTTTGATCAGAGTGAAACTCAAAGACTTAATTGAGCTTGAATGTTTGGATTTCACAGTTTCTGGAGCATGGGGCATCAAGTCAGCCAATGATAATGATCTTTGCAGGCATGTACCACCTGTTGAACAAAGAGAATGCTTCGTGGTGACCTTGCATATGCACGCATGTGTATATATATATAAATACTGCCGCTTGGAAAGCCAATGCCCAGTATTTCTTTGATAATCTGGAATCGTCCAGTATACATCGAACCCGTTCATAAATTGTCAGATTCGCTCTCTCAACTACACCATTTGACTGTGCTGTGTACAGAGTAGTCATCTCCTTAAGAATCCCTTCCTCTTTGAGATAATTGGCAAACTTCTTTGATGTATATTCGCCTAGAGCCTTTACGCCCATGTGTGCCAGGCGTCGATGCCATGACATTCGCTTCGATGCATGGGGCCGAAATAAATGCCCTGTCGCCTTATGTATCAATTGATATCTATCATCGTCTATATCTGTAAATGTGGAGTCCTTGGCAACTCTTCCATGAAGAACAAACAATCCGTCGACTTGAGGTGCCATTGCAATCAACTTCCCATTCAGATTATAGAGATTGAGTCCATAGTGGTTAATCGGTTTGATTTTCACATATTTATCCATGATCTGTGATTGGCAGATGAGGTTGTACGATCCGGGCAGATGGATCACATGCTGTAGAATGATAGACTCCGTTTTTCCATTCGGTAATCGACTTGTCAGCTTGACAACCCCATAGCCTGCTGCATAAGAGATGGTCCTATTGTAGTCCTTGACTTTCTTTGTATTTGGAGGGTATTCTATGTAGTTGATGAACATCAATTGTTGACCTGATATGTGTGTGGAACACCCGGAATTGATGAACCAATCATTTGATGAAGCACTCGGGCTATCGGCCATCCAACAGTTATCGATTGTTGTGATCGTATCTGTTGTAGCCCTGGCTGCGGTATCGGGCTTCGGTGCGGGAGGATCCCCACGTTTTTTGCTGTAGCACTGATGGGAGATGTGACCTTTCTTTTGGCAATAATGGCATGTTCGAGTATTCATCTCTTTCTTATCGCCCTTGTCGTCCTTTTTGTCCTTTCCTCTGCCTTTGCCCTTGCCCTTCTATGCAATGAGTAGAGCATCTTGGCAAAGGACTTTCTCACACAAGATCGTGGCCTCCTTCTCGACCAATTTGGTGACAATCTTGTCGGGTGGCAGAGTCACGGTCGCATTCTTGTCCATCAGCAACTTGAGAAACATCTTTCAATCGTCGTTCCTTGGGATGCCACGTAGGAGGTAAATGATGTGCTCCTCATCGGTCATCTTGGCGATGGTGTTTGCACTGGTGGTCGAAGTCAGTGTGTCTGTCGGTGAAGCTGTTGGCGATGGCTCTGCACAAAGATTGTAATCCTGCACTTTCTGATCAAGCCGCAGGGCATAAGTTTCGACATCACCACAATCCTCGAGCTTTATCTCCCAGAGCTCTTCGCGGATCTGAAACTCATTGTATTTCAATTTCGACTTGGATGCCGCCACCAACTGCCCCCCAGTGTCTGAGCATTGTTGATTGCCATGTATGATGACTGCAATCGCAGCTCCATTCCGAGAAGTATTGTCGATCGTGCTAGCACGTGCTGCTTGATCCACTCTTTGACAGCGGCCTTCTGGGCGAGCTTCTCCATTGCGGTTGTATTTTTCGCCATACCCTTCGGTTTCACGTCTTCTTCAATGATGATACCATAGACTTGCTTCTGCTCCAAGAGCAAAGCCATTTCGCCAGACTATTGCTTGGAGTTCGTACCTTTGAGCTTTGTGATCGTGATTGCGGTCGACGTCATGATGCGCAGCGACGGTGATGGCGGTAATTGCAATTCTTTCTTTCTCTCTCAAGCGCGTCAGTTATGCTCGTACACAAAGTACACAGGCCGACGTGCAGTAGCAGGCATCAAAACATTGCACGGCGGAATAAGGGTAAAAGAATGCTTAGCTGCTCAGGAGACCTGTCTCCTGAACAAATGACGTGTAACGTCGCGTGCCGGAATTGCCTACATCCGGTGCGCAGAGGCTCATAACCTGTTGTACCGACCCAATTGATGCTTGTATGGGCGAGTATAGAGGTGTATGTGAACGAATCGAGTAGGTGCCACTGGTAATGATATATTTCCGTGATGTGTACGTGACATGGAGCGCCAGGCTTATGACCGTCATGCCAAGAATGCTAATATACAAAAGGCATGCTACGTAATGCTTGCATTCAGCCAAGCCTGACATTAAGCAAGTATGTGATACCCGTACTCAATAAGTCGCCTCAGCACACCCCAGCGACCAGCAACACCACCAACCTAACTGACTAACATTGTTCACTCTACTGCGAGTCTGCGACACTTCACTATTGAGTACTACAAACTGACACGACGACCGTTACTAAGTACTCATCGAATCCCCAGCATATCGCTCTTAGAACACAATGTATCACTCCCGATTCCACTGGTATTTGTGTTACTTCAGATGGAGAGAAAGATAGATCGATTGTATTAGAGAAGAGAAGGAGAGAATAGGAGAGAATCTACATATGTATGAGTCCGAGCGGAGGAGCTTGGACCAGCTCCAGAGCAGTCATTAGGGTAGGGCTACCCGCGCCCACAAATATCTATTTACAGCAATTTGGCCACGAAAAAGTGCTATCATAGAGTGCTTCTCTCACACTGACAGCACTTGAATTTAGCCCAAATACCACGGATTGTATTTACCTAGAGTCCACTCGACCTGTGGAGCGGCCAATTTGGTCTTGCCTCTTTGTACATAGAAAGCCCGCTGGACAATAAGTGACGGTATCGCTTTTGGACTTCTCTCAGCTCCGCTACCATATTTCCAATATAGTATGTGTAGGCAGAACGCACAGTTAGGTTCAATTTGGTACCACTCTCACACTGATCGGATAAGAATTCTTCGACTTAATCAATGGCAAAGATACCTGCAGGCACTACACACACATCGTTGCGCAAGACTTGATAACGATGACATCTGTCACTTGCACGCATACATCAGAAGCATCAGCGCTTTCATTTGTTTAAATAATTTGGTTAAGTACTTAAGTACTTAGTAGGTATGTATGTTGCCTCCAGCAGTGCCCGTAATCCCCTGCGTGCTGAAACATATTATTTTCAGTACCACAGTGTTTGAAGGACAGAAATGCTGCGGGCCCCTGGAGGGCGGACGCCTCAGCTACACCTCGGCTGGGCGGAATAGAGGGTTGTGAACGGTGGAAGGTAGCTTCATAGTCTTCTTCTGCAGTCTCCATCTCTTCCACCTGCTTCGACCACATCGTTGCAACAGTACGAAGTAGGCCTGAAGAAGGATCGCATCTTGTTTTAAAGTCAGAGAATTCCCATCCTTCAACAACCTTGAGGTTCGTTCGAGTACTTGGAAAGGTAACTGGCGTAAAGAATCAGAAACTGTATCGTACGAAGCGAGAAACCACTGCATTGCAATATAAACCACGACAAATATCGGCCTTATACAATTATAGCCAACGCCAGCTTAGGAAATAAAATCCAGAAACCGCCAACTACATACATCGCAACGCCCTTCAAAAACAAAGTCAACTTATGGGAATGATATATCGAACCAACACAAGGGGATCTATAATCCCGGACTAAACCATACAGGGCCCGTTAAACACCTCCCGACGCTAAATCTGATTCCCCGAAGTCACAGCCTAAATAACAATAAGCAATTGAGTATGTCGGCAGGGAAGTGTGAGGGTACAACCTATATCCTATCAATGAAGATGGTGAGTCGGGACAGCAACTCATTCACCACTCTCGAGGCTGTCAAATCAAACAGACAGGGATCAAATCAGGCATGTTCTACAATATGTGCGAATGTCGAAGAAACCTTACAAGCTGTAAACACAGTTATCGCTCCCATCAGCCAACATCGCAACCTAATGATTGCAGCAGAAACTCACCTTCTGTAAAATCAACCCATACGCTCAGGTCAGCGAGCCATTTCCAGGATCAGCTACCGTCAGGACAAACTCACATACTATTAAAGTCATTGAGTTGAAGTGATTCAAGCAACTATTATCATGCCACTAACAGAAGGAGAAAGACTTACGTTCTACAATTCATAATGAAACCATCCGCTTCATATTAGTCATGGACCAGTGTGGGGATGAAATGAAATGAGGAAAACTAACTTTCTATTCAATTGAGGAATCGGGTCGAAGTTAGACTCTGTAACAACGGCACGACCTGGAACGATGCAGGAAAAACTCACCTGCTGCAAACACGCCATCGGGTTCATGTTAGCCACAACCAGTCCAGGCAAGGGGGACAACAGAAAAACTCACAGGCAGTCGCTGTAGGATAAAAACATCAGACGGGCGTTACCACTCTGCACCTGGACCAAGCGGGGGAACCAGCTGGGAGGAACTCACGGTCTGTCGGATCAGGCCATCGGGCTCGCATCAGCATTCTACACCTGCACCAAGCGGGGGAACCAGCTG
>MU122335.1:66661-78949 GCA_014904905.1 Wilcoxina mikolae CBS 423.85 | reverse complement strand
TCCATTTCACCTGCTGCATTGATATGCATAGACCCAATTACTCCGATCCATCGTGGATCAGTACCAAACTTGAGGATGCTATCGTCATATTCAATCGAGAATGCACTGACTGCTGCCTTTGTACAATGCTGATGGCAATGCTTCGATGTGAATTGGAGTTTATCACCTTCTTCAGTGATTCCTCTGAGTGCTCCATGCTTGACGATCCACCAGTAAGGTAACATGATATCAGTTGCTGATTCCATAGGTCCGATTTCGAAGGTTTCTTTGGTATAATGGTTTTCATACCGAAGAGTAACTGGAAAGGTGTACTGCTATCCAGCTCCATCTACAATCTCGCCATTGAATTTCTCAACTGACTTTGGTTCTGTTCGAGTAACCAATGGAACACCATTAGTTTCGGCCCACTACTTTGACATCATAGGTGTATCACACCCTGTATCCAAAAGGACCCTAACCAGGACGTTCTTCTTGTCCTTGAATGATGCAAACATGCGTATTGTGGGTCTTGAACCAGTCTTTGGTTCTGGGGGTAACTGTTTCGCTTTTTTGAGTTGAGGTTGAGGTGCTTCGGCCGAGGCCTTGCGCTTTCTGTCTTTTCGTGTAGAAACCATGATGAACTGCCTTTCGACACAGCTCCAGCCGCAACGGGTTGTGGTTCTAGTGGTAGTTATAGCGTAGGGATGTTTTGATTGATTCGATAATGTGGTAGTCATATGTTTTCACTTGGGTACTATATGACCAGCATATTTCGAGTACTGAACTCATCCTCAGGCACCCTTTTATATAGAACGAAATCGTTTCTCATTAAAACTAAACTCAAGATATGACAGTCTGTGTGTGTCTATACCCGGAAGGAAAGATCGCAATCCTAAACCTAAGAAAAGACATAAGAAACCCAGCGTCTCTCAATCGTCAATTTCCATACCATCAGAATCTACCTCATACAACCTCTTCGAGGGTGTGTGAGTTGCAGATGCTGTGATTCTGTCAGCCAAGCTCCTTGGTCTGACCTTCGAACTGGAGGCTGTAGTCACCTGCTTCGGAACTTCCTCCTTATCCTTGGGCTTCTTGTTCTTTTTGCTAGACGAAGCCTTGATGGGATTCTTACAGAAGAACCATCGATCATGTTCAGAGGATCCACAACGCTTCCACTCATTGCGTTTGGCTCTTGCTTCTAGCAAACTTTCAGGAATACCCTTAAGGGCTTCGGCCTTATCAGAGTGAATAGGCTTCGGTCCCTTCTTCTCTGTTTGAGGTTTCTTGGGGTCAGAACCTTTATCCTTCTCTGGCTTCTTTTCTGGGTTCTTATCTTGCCCCTGGTGCTCATCCCTCTTTCGTTTGTTTCCCTTCTTCCCTTGGGAGTTGTCACGATTCTGATGAGACCTATTCTTCTCTACCAACCAATCTTCGTATAATACACCCACTCGCCTCATTAATTCGATGAAGGCTGTATCATCTTTGGGTGGTACCTCTGCAGTTGACATTCGATCCAGTATTTCCTCGTTCATTCCTTGCTTAAGGGAATGGATGTAAGAGGTTCCGCTGAGACATACTCGAAAGTTGATGGTTTCCATCTTCGTCAGGTAGTCCTCGATATCTCCAGTATACTTCAAATCATTTATCTTTCGCAGGGATTTCTCTTCCTCTTGCTTATTGACGAATCTTTCTTCCATCGTACTGGTGAAAGACTTCCAGTTATCAACCTGGAAGAACTTCTTCATGTCCTCTTCGCAGTTATCGTACCAGGCTAGAGCCTTGTCTTCCAATAGGCCTCCAACCCATATGATTTTGTAAATATCGTCGTGGAATTCGGCGCGGAAGTACTGTAGATAACATTCCACTGATCGAATCCACCTTCGATAGATTTCCTTGGAATCTTTCTTATCCCCTTTGAAGACTGGAGGCATTTTCATTTTGCCTTTCTTGGAGGATCTGGCTGGTAGGCGAGGATTGGGGGGTGGCGTACTATATTGTGTGCTGCCGGAAGGAGGTAGGGGTATTTGACTTGGATGCAAACTTCCTGCACCACTTCCTCCACTTCCTCCTCCACCTCCTCCACCTCCACCTCCGCCTCCACCTCCGCTTCCACCACTTCCTCCGCTTCCACCGCCACCACCATCTCCGCCTCCTTCCTCATCCTCAGAACCAGAGAGGCCAGATTCCAAACCAGAACCTCCTTGTGGTGGTGGGGCTCCCTCTGGGTCCGGAGTAATAGCTTCTTAATCCAATATCCTTCTCCTTTGGTACCTACACAGTAACGAAGGCGAAATCCCTCATCACTGGGTTTGATATCTTCTTCTTGATGCCCAAGGACAGACCTTGCTAGGGACTTGATAGATTTCTTGGTGGATTCGTCCGATAGCTTGGTCATAAGGGTCCTTGTAAATTCCCGAAACTTTTTTTCCATGTCCCTTCGAGTCTTCCTTATATGACTCTCTCTCTGTTTCTTCTCAGCGTCAGCCTTCTTTTTGAGTTGTGTAACCCTCTTGGCCTCTTCGTTGGCCTTCCGCTTGACACTGGTAAGTTCTTCTGACTGTGTATGTACTTGGAGAGTGAGCCTCTCCTGAGCTCTTTGCCTCTTTTCCAATATTAGAGAGAGAGAGGTCCATGCTGCTGATGAGGACTGTATTTGCATCCCAAGAGCCAGGCATAGCTCCTCATATGCTTCGGAAGACTGTGCTTTGGCAATGGCAATTGCAGCGCTAACATTGGCCGCGAATACCTGGGACTGGGCAACAATGTCTGAGTAATGTTCCAGTTGTGCCCTCTGTAGGTTATCGACTCCTAAGGCCACAGCATCATAGATCTCGTTTTGCCTAGATACTAGGGCTTCATATGCTCTGACCAACTCAGGCAATGCTTCTCTAATCTTGATGTTGCTTCCTTGAGTCTGGGTGATCAGTGCATCCATTGGGTTCAGTTCTACTTCGATGCTGTTTATCAAGGAGACCACCCAATCAGGAATATCGTTTCGCACAATGGGTTCATAACGAACTACTTCTTTCCCCTTATCGCCTGCCACTACCAACACACTTTCCCTTCGTGTCAATGTAACTGCCTCCCCCATCATCGTATCAGACCCAGCGTCTGTCATTGCTCAGAGTATGACCCAAACTTGTCCTTGAATGATCCTGCTGTAAAAGCTCCAAGTTCCGAAGAAGGGAGTTAAATCGAGATCCCAATCAACGAGGAACCTAGCACCAGCTTCTTTGTAACACCGGGAACGTTACTCCAGGTTTACCAGTACAAGTAGTATCCTTACTGCTTTCAGGACTTGCTTGTGATGGAAGTTATGAAGATACGCTCAGGATGTGAAAGTCACTAATAGATAAGATTCAAGACAAAGATGTTTGGCTTTCCAATGCGTATATTGTTAAGGCTTGTTCTCCTCGTCAAGAAGCTTGCCCTTCTACCCTCAAAGATTCTAGAGGTCTTTATACCTCTATCCTCTCGTTCTAACAATTACTTCTATCTACGCTTTTCTCATGAGCTCCCCTACCTAACCTTTCCTTTGCTCCAATGCCCTTCCTTCCCTTCAGCGCTCTTTCAGACCTTCCGCATCTTTCCGCTCAGATCTCTAACTCAGACGAATAGATCCCCTACTGACATCAGTCCTTCCGACTTCTGTGTTCCGGACCTATCGAATCCTTTCGATCTCTTTGCTTCCAGGCGAATGGTATCCTTTCGATCGTGAGGGACATAGAGGCTTCGTTTGCTATGCTGCAAACACAGGTGCTTTCGTATCTACAGCCTCTCAGCTGTCTTCGCACTATTGATGGCATGAGCTGGCAGGGCATCGTCTCAATAACCACCTTTAACTCCAAATCAGTGGTGTGGTTGACTGCATGACAGCTCATCTGATTTCGTTGGGTGCGAGTGATATCATGTGTAGTTTCGATGACGTCCAGGGATGACGCTTGTACTATCCCGATGCGGCTATCGTCGAGTGATCGTTGGTGTCCCCGCTCCGATGGCCTTTGGTGATGTACAACTTGTGAGGTGTAACACCTACTTCCAGACTATTTATCTCTATGTCCAAATGACCTGTTTCAACTTTCCGACGACGATTCTTCAAGTGAGGACAATGACAATGGCTACACGGATCCACTACAGCCAACTTTCGAGTCGAATGAACAACAATCGATGACATTGGACTCGCGTGAAGCCGGAAAGGCAATAGATGGTGATTTCGACATTTTGGACGACGAAATTGACCAATGGGCACCGTTTTCTTGTGAGCAAGAATATCGTTTGGCACACTGGTGTGTCAAGCACAAACTGAGTAGGGTTGCCATCAATGAGCAGATGAAGCTTCAGGGGGTACATATGAACTTTACATCTGCATATACTCTGTACACTAAAATCGATGAAACGACCTATGCACTTGGAATTGACTCATGGAAATCTGGTAATGTCAGTTATACAGGTCCTATCAATTCAGAAGCGCTACGCGATGACAGAAAGACGCGTTTTTACTATCGAGACCCCGTTGACTACATCGAATTTCTACTCCAACAATCTGCATTTAAAGAGCATATGGTATATGCACCGATTAAGGATTATAATGAATTGGGAGAGAGAGTATACTCTGAAGTTCACACATGCGATTGGTGGTGGAATGAGCAGGTATGAGTTTTTATTGCGTCAACGCGTCGTCATAATTAAATGTTCTTCAGAGTTGAAAAAGCCTGTCGGCTCCACTATTGTTCCGATCTTTTGTAGCTCTGATCAAACACATTTGACCAACTATTCTGGCGATAAAAAGGAATGGCCGATCTACCTCAGTCTTGGAAACATAAATTCGACGATTCGATCAAAGCCCTCGAGCCTTGCCAGTGTTGTCGTCGCCCTGCTTCCAGTACCTCCGAAGCATCATCACCGTGGTCGTGGAAAAACAGCCGCCATCAAAGAGCAACAAGAATACAATCAGGAAGTGCTTAGACGGATTTTTGAGATTATTTTTCGTCCTCTTGACGCTGTTTTCGAGAAAGGAAAATCCATGCTCTGTGCTAACGGAAAAATACGACAATGCTTTCCAATCATCTGTGCTTGGACGGCCGATTACTTTGAAAATATTCACCTCCATGCAATTAAACAGCCAGGTTGCCCAGTGTGTGAAGCCCCGAAATAGTCGTTTGGAGAGGGCAATCAATCTACCTGGCCACGCCGTGATTGTCGACTATATTTCTGAAAGATGATTCAAGCCACACGATTCGATAATCAAGACCAAAACCATGCACGTGATTATCTCATGGAAAGAGGTGTAGCGACGATGGAAGGTGTCTTTTGGAATATGAAATGCCTTTCTTTGCATACATTGATCGTTCCTGATGTTTTACACACTATCTATCTCGGTATTCTGAAGTATTTGATGGAGTGGATAGTTCCATTTTTGGAGTTTCACAAACGAATTGACCGATTCAATGATCTTTGGGCAATAATGCCTCATTATCCAGCATTTGCACGATTCAATAAGCCCTATACAGCTGTGACACAATGGAGTGGCAAAGAGATGAACGCATTAGGCCGTGTTATTGTTCCCATTGTCGCGACGATACTTTTCGATCCTTCTTCGGAGCAGCAAGGTCCATTCAATTCCGCCATGCTCTGTGTCAAAAACCTCATCTACTTTCACCTCATGACTCAGTATCACAACCATACCGATGCGACGATCAAATATATGGAAGACTATCTCAGTGAATTTCATGGTCACAAAGACGTCTTTAGTCGTTTTCGTGCCAAAAAGTCAACCAAGAAGGTTGCCGAAGCTCTGCGAAAGCAGCTCACCATCGATATGCAACATGAGCGCCAGAATGATCCTGCATGGTCACGTCTTTCCGCAGCGGCTAAACGTCATCCCATCAACGAGGACAAAATTCAAATCAATTCAGAAATAGTGTCGCACCTGAGTGATGAGTCTGACTTCAACTTTATCAAGATGCATCTGTTGAACCACTTTTCAGATCACATACGTCAGCTAGGGCAATTATCAAATGTAAGCTCTGAACTACCGGAAAGGTAGATGATGGACTTGAAAGATGCGTACCGACAATCAAACCGCCATGAGCCATCTTTCCAGATTTTGCACACGAAAGCCCGGAACAAGGTGTTCCAATTCAAAGATCTAAATCTCAACGCCGAAAAACGTCGAGATGAAAACCAAAATCTATTTCCCATATCTCCAGCAATTCGAATGATGAAAAATCACCGGCCAGGAATCAAGTCTCTAGCAGACCTCTCATTCTGGTATAGAATGCCAAAAGGGGAACTTCAAAATCACATCGCATGGTGTTTCAAAAGATATGGTAACTACACCGGATATGTCGATAACGACAAAGAATTTCGTCGTCTACACGATGCAAAATACAGTCGTTATGATTCCGCAGCCATTCCAGTGACATTATTTCAATGCGACAAGCAGACGATTCACATTGTACGATGCACTGGAACCAACCAATGGAGGAAGCATAAGCCTTCCCGAAATGATACAGTTTTACTCTGGGATGGAACGCAGGGACAGTTCAAGTAGACTAGAGGACGAATTGTAGTGAGATTACGATGTCTTTTCGTCATTGAGGATACGGAGTCAAATCAACGATCACTTTTGGCCCTTGTCACCACAATGGTTGCAGGCGCAATGTGCGAGGTTCCGGGGATGGTGATTGTTGAGCAGCGAGATCAGACACCTACATTACCTTTGGAGGACCCTAGTTATTGTCGAAAACCCCTTTTTGGCTTTGGATCGACGTATGTCATCCCTTTACACATGATTCAGTGTGCAGCCCATATGCTTCCATTTTCTTCTGATCCAGATAATAGTCGATGGTTTTTAAATAATACTATTGACTTAGATGCGTTCAATTTATTGTATGAGTAGATAGGACACTTGAAATCGTCGTTGCGCATATTGTATAAGTCGATCATTTTTATACGTGGAAGAAATTTGTATATTAGTCAATATTAGACATAGTAGTGCGAAATGTGCAGCTCTGATGACGAACTATGGTATCGCTTACAATAATATGTGTTAACGATGACATAAGTTGATATTATCATGAGATCAGGATAAGTGGGAACTAAATCTTAAGCGAGAACCTTAAAAATTGACAATGAGTGTTGTTACGTGAGTTGCCAACTTGGCGACGACTATTTGAAATGCTTGGAGTACGAATTTTATATGGTGTGGGTGGCAGCACGGCGTCAAGTTTCAGTGATGCTTAGAACATTCAGAACGGTATCGACCATACCGTACTGTCTCGGAAAGCAAATTAGATTTTGCTGATGTTGGGAATCAGTAGAAATGCCTTGCATATGATAGACATCGATTCTGCGCATCGTGACGATCTTCTCGCTACTAAACTCGGCGTTCCCACGGTAGGTAACTGTCCCCTGGATACTGCATTTCGTACCTGACCTGAACTTGTGCGAAATGGGTTTCGACTTGACCGAGTAGGTTCTACCTCATCGCGGGGCAGAATCATTGCAGGGGGTATGGTTGGGAGGTAGACGTCTAACAATTAGATATTCGTCGACGAGACGCCGATTTGAATGTTTGACACATCGAAATTGGCATTAGAATGTGGAAATTGCCTCAATTCTTTGCTGCCACAGACCAGGATTCCGGAAGTCAACTTCACCTAGTCAGCTCGATTACTATGGGACGAGGGAGAAGAACTATATAATACTCCCATCTTCCGCCTGCCCTCCATTCTGCTTCTCATCACCTTTTCCTCCTTATTCCTGCATATCATCATTACCTTAATCTCATTTCAGGTTGATATCGCCAACGTTCAATTCTATCTTTGCAACTCTCGAAACCCATCTCTATTGTTTCTTATAAATTTATTACCCATTCTCAATGTAAATTCTTTTGCCGGGTTCGAACGATGAACTTCGTCGTTAGACATTCTAACTTTGTCCAGATGCCGATTCAACAACTCAAAGTATGGGCCACGGAAAAGGGTATCGGGAAATCTAATTGGACATTGGAAGAATTGGGGCTCTACGAAGAGAAGGGAACAACAGGCAAGAAGGCCAATCACGTCAGAGAGTCGATTTTTAGCATCGCTTTGAGCCTTGGTATCCGTGGCGAAAAGGAAGCAAGCAAAGACGAATGGGATGGCATGATCAAACAATGCATCAATTCAATCCCCAATTTAGCTGGTCAGAGAGTGCGATTTCGTTGATGGGAAGTGGATCCTAGTCCCAATAATGTCGATGGAAGAAAATGCAAAATCACCATTGACGACCTTGCGGAAATGGCCATCAGGAGGAAGAAGGGCAGATTGCCAGTGGAGATTACCCCAAAGAGAAAGCAAAACATCGAATCAGGTACATTCTGCGTCGTCGTGATCACTTTTTCAAATCTGTCAAAATTAGATGGAGATGAGGACATAACACGAATCAAGCGTCAACGTCCAGTGACCCCTCCCGATGAGGAAGTGTTCAATTATACTATTGTATACGTCGATCCCGTCACGGCACAGAAAAGCGCTGGAGAAAAGAACTTCCGATGGCAATGGCCCAATGAGGATGACCTTTCGTTGTTCACAGTGCTTGCGAGCGTCATCGAGGCTACGATATTGGCCGTTGTAAAGACGGTAAATGAAGGGATACCTGATCCCTCACGGATAATCTGGGAATTGTGGGGCATCAGATGTGAGCCGGGCGACGATGAAGGACCGCCAGTTGGAGATGTGACTCCCATATTTAACGACAATACAACACTTGCATGGCTTCGATCGACGACCAATTGTAAAGGTGTACGTCCATGTACGGCCTCGTATAAGTATAGATACGGTTGCAAACGTGGATTCGAGAATGAGGTAGATTCAATAGGTAAGGTTATGGATGGCGTGCAAGAGCACTCGCACGAGCTGACTATATACTTGGGCGGATGGGTGGTTACCCTGCCATAGGCCGGCCGCCATTACATCATCCCCCTCTTTATCTGCAGACCTCCTGGGCTGCATACCCGTACATGAAGAGAAACAAATTCAAGCTCGTACCCACTCGTACGGCCTCGTAAATCCCACTGCCGATCGGTACCGCTCGAGGGTAACCTTTCGGTGGATCCGACGCATGGGGAAAGTCCACCTCCAGTGGTAGGTAGTAAAACCCGTGCCGTCGCCATTTGTACCGGGCCGAGATCCAATAAGAAGAGAAGGGAAGGAGAAAGCAAGAAGGAAACGTCCAATTGACCCCTGTAACCTCCATATCTCCATATGTCCATATCTTCATATCCAAGCCCTCGGCATACCGTAGCTTTCATCGTGCAGGCTCGGTGGTGCTCATATCGGTAAGCGTCATTGGCTCTCGTCATCAATCGTATGTGGTTCGTCGATTATCTAACTAGTGAGCATCCAAGAGAAGATCGAACTTACAATATCAATCAAGTACGCTTAGCTCACGCAAGGCTTGTGCCCTCGGTAGGCTTTCTCCATAAGTGCACTTCCGTGCGTGTATAATCATTCTCCGTAGGTGCACTTCGTCTGTGCAATGCTGACGCTTGTAGGTGCAGTTCGGAGCTTCAGTTCAGTTCGGAGGAAGGCAATCGTCAAGTGCGCTTCAGATCGTAGGAAGGTAATCGTCAAGTGCGCTTCAGATCGTAGGAAGGTAATCGTGAAGTGCACTTGAGAGCCTTCGATTCAGGTGCACTTCCGTGCAGACGATGATCGTGATCGCGTCCGCTTGAAATCCGGATCGTAGGTACGGTCATCACACCAACCGTAATCGACTACTCTTCGCTTCGTCCTTCGACATTCGGTTGCCCTCCGACTTTTGCCCGTCGACCTTGCCGTCTTGACTTCACATTGGTCTTGACTTCACCTTGGTCTTGACTTCACCTTTTGGTCTTGACTTCACCTTGGTCTTGACTTCACCTTCCTTCGACTCGGTCTTGACTTCACCTTGTCTTCCGGCTTCTTTTAGTCTTTCGGTTCGTCTATGGGTCTTATTTCGTCTTCGGCTTCCTTCCGTCTTTCGACTTTGCGTTGAGCTCGATGGTCTGGCGTGTGTATCGACACGTCAAGAAAAGGGGTAATGATACCCGTAGGATATCTCGAGGTAATCTCTCGTCGATTCGTAGAATTTCTCCAGGGTAGATCGCGTGTGTGATTTCTCGAAGTAATCTCGTGTATTCGTGTGACTTCTCGATGATAGGTAGCGAGTAGTAACGCGTCGAAAAGGGGTAATTCACGAACTCCCGTGAGCGAAATGTATCCAATTGCTAAAGATCGATAACATTGTAAAGGCGTATGTCCGTGTACGGCCTCGTATAAGTGTAGATACGGTTGCAAACGTGGATTCAAGAATGAGGTAGATGCAATAGGTAAGGTTATCGATAGCGTGCAAGAGCACTCGCACGAGCTGACTATTTACTTGGGCGGATGGGTGGTTACCCTGCCATAGGCCGGCAGCCATTACACCAATTATTGAAGTCCGAACACTTTATTACATTCTACTGCGAAATGACAAGGTTCTGAATACTCCAATGCCTACGGGAAGGTCATTCCTACCACTCGACGAAATCCTTCCTCAGGAGGAAGAGATGATCGACGACATAGGCGAAGAATCTGACGACGAATTGACATCTTCCAGACCCAGACCTCGCAGCCTTCCATCGTCCCTGGCGAATCTCGTGGCCAGGGATAAACTTATCCAGAGGAGGCTCATTCGTCAAAAACGATATTTGACGATTATTCAGAACAGGGGCCACGCCATTTGGAGTGACGACTATCTACCTCTGGATCCAGAGAAGGAAAGCATCAATTGGCTGTGTGACCATAATTATTTTGTCAACCCTCCATCTCCAGGTTCGGAAGTCCATCTGAAGCCTAATGAAAAGCGAAAGAAAAACTGAGACGATGGAAATCGTCGTTGGCAATTTGCTTCGGGATTTGACTGGGATTGGGTTTTCGCTCGAGTTATAATTTGCTTGGTTTTTGCTTGGAATTTGTTTACTTTTTGTTTGGTTTGGTTTTTGCTTGAGTTTATTTTAGTGTAATTAGGTAGCAATAGAATAAGTTTTCTTATGCGGTGTTTGTGTAGTTTGAATTACGATATTCGTTGTTACCTCGACGTTTTCAATTGTAAGCTTAAATGCTCCAAGATATATCAATTTTTGGTGTCCGTGATATAGTGTCTGCGCTACACCCAATGGGATTTCAGACGCTAATTGAGGTTCATACGATGATTGCCATCTCAAGCTACCTTGCCGATGTACTCAAATACTAATGCACTTTTCAAATCTAATTTTGGTTGTCAAAACGACAAATTCCGTGGTCTATACCATAAATGTGCACTATACTCCATTGCCTATACCGTAAACATACACCACACTCCAGTGCTCTCGGTATTTCAACCCTAATCTGGTCAGCTGTGTGCAGCCCAATATTCCTGACAACGATTTTCGCTTTTTACACGAATGAAAATTCAGTTGACTAACCTCTTTTCAAATGATGGTACGTGTTCTGATGGGAGCGGCCAATATCAGGACGGGTAGCTCCGTCCACCATATTGGTTGATCTACTATAAAGAACGTCTATCCGACGAATATTATCGTCTTATCTTTTACAGTTTTCATACACTCCATTGGGAAAAGATCCAAGTCGCGCCTCGGACGCCAGAATGGCTAGGGCGCATCGGACGCTTCAATCGAAACCTCTTGAGCCTCGTCATACCCTGGCACTACAGACGCAGCATTTGCGTTCGGACGCACTTACAGACACAGCATTTGCGTCCATACAGACTTACAGGTGGAGCATTTATTTCCATATACAGCACACTGTACGGTCGCAGCCTTGATTTCCGATCACAGCCTTGATTTACCAGGGCAGTCAATTGATTACTTAAAGTCACACTTGATTCACAAATTTATTGCTGACTATATACAAAAAATCATGCTGTGCTGGCTACACGCGATCGAGCCGTGCTGGCTCTGGGCTAGCTGGACGTGCTCGAGCCAGGCTGGCTACACGCGATCGAGCCGTGCTGGCTACATGCAATCGAGCCGTGCTGGCTACACGCGATCGAGCCGTGCTAGCTCTCGGCTGGCTGTATGCGACGAGCAAATCTGGACGGAAATATTAGCATTTCGATCAGGTGCGCTTGGAGGTCGAGCTGGGCTGGCTGTCGAGCCGTGCTGGCTATACGCGATCGAGCCGTGCTGGCTCTCGGCTGGCTGTATGCCACGAGCAAATGTGGACGGAAATATTAGCATTTCGATCAGGTGTGCTTGGAGGTCGAGCTGGGCTGGCTGTCGGCTGGCTGGACGCGATCGAGCCG
>MU122335.1:34440-53643 GCA_014904905.1 Wilcoxina mikolae CBS 423.85 | reverse complement strand
CTGGCTTGACGCGATCGAGCCGGGGCTGACTGGAGTCGGTCGAGCTGGGCTGGCTGGAGACTGGCTTGATGCAATCGAGCCGGAGCTGGGTGGAGACGATCGAGCTGAGCTGGAGATGGTCAAGCTGGGCTGGAGACGGTCGAGCTGGGCTGGCTCTTAGCTGATTGGAGATGATCGAGCTGGACTGGATCTCGGCTTGCCGGACGCGATCGAGCTCAGGCTGAGCTGCTTCTGCCTGTACGAGCAAGTTAAACCTCATACACGCAAGTAAAAGCTTCTCTGAGATAACGATACTCGTAAGGTTCAAGAACCGGTCCGTCCGAACCCAAAAATTTGATGACAGTTCGTGGCAAACCTCGAACCAACTTGATTCGACTAAACCTCGATTCGATTCGAACTAGAATTGACAAACCCTAACTCTGATCTGATTCGTACGAATCGAACCGGTTCATCAATTTCTTCGAACTACAACGGTTCGTTGTCAACACTAACCAAGAGAGTGCAGTGGAAAGCTGTCAAGAAATTGGTTCTAACTGCAGAAGGATTCACAAGAAGGTTTATTGACATGTGTGTATGAAATTGACAAATTCCAGATAATATTATCTCCAATTGACATATGCGTCGAATGTCAGACATCTCAGATTCACTGATAGTCCAAGTGGAAATCAGACATCATTACAGTACTACCTATTATGTACAAACAGATGGCTAAGCAGAGAACTTAAATGCAGTTGTCAAACACTATTTGAATGCATATGTAGTTTTTTGCCAAGAAGAGTTGGACTGCCTGCTGCTGTTATCTGAATCTACCTACAATACAGTATATTATAAGTCATTCAAGATATATCTATTTCAGATGTATGAGGAATTTGTGTCCAGAATACAAATTGATCTGCTAGTACCAAGCTCAAAGGCCAACTATCAGCTGAAAATCAGTCTGGAATCTGATGAATTAGCCGAACAGATAATATCAGATCTCCATATATTGAGAGCGCAGCTAGATGACATGAAGAAAAGGATAATTCTGCAAGCTAATAATTCTCACTGCTTGCAAAATATTAAATTGAGAAATTCAGTTTTTCTTGACACCAGGCTTCTCCCGATCAGCTATACATATTTCACTAAATTGGAGTTGGTAAATCTCAACTACAGATAGCTTCATCAGCCTTTTGGTGGGCTATTTCATATTATCTAAGCTATTGGTGTCAATACTTTCATGTTGAACATCCTAGGTCACTGTACAATATCTAATGTTTTGAACGATTCCTGTCTAAAATGAGACTGCGTGGATTACAGTCAAGAGTATCCACAACCATTATCATTACATACAATGACAGATATGAATCTCAAATATAATGTTGAAGTCATTCTCAAATATCAGGACACTACGGCAACAACCTTACAGTATAAGGTAAAGTGCCTTGGATATTTCGATTCGAATTAGCAGCTATTGGCCAACCTGAAAGGTAGCTATAGAGGTTAACTGCAGTAGTACCATTAAGAAAAAGGTCACTTAATTTATACATGGATACTGAAAGACTAAGGAATAGGTTTATAAATTTCACATGGACTTTTGATGTATGGCAGATAGGTATAATAGATTTGTTTTTTGGTAGTAGGTCAGACTTTCTGTTTGCATACTTTGTTTTGAGTCGGTGCTAGTTTTTCTGAGTTGGAGGTAATTGTCGGAGGTTCGTATATGTACATAAGGTACAGCTCAGTCCCACTCTGTTGTAGTGTATAGACCAGATTTCCCGGCACTGAATTGATCAACCTCTACGTCATCAGTTTCTTAATAGACAATCCTTTCACGACCCCTCAAATAACATCAAAAGTCTTTAAACCTATGAGAAATCTCTAGAAAGAATTAAAGAGTATTTAAAACTTTGATAAATATCTAGCAAACTTTCAGAGACTTTGAAAATATTGATGAAGTCTTTTGAAGTCTTTGAAACTATAGGTTTATACTCTCTAAGTAAAATACTACTTGTCAATAGGTATTACCCTACCATCTTAGAAAATCAATTTTTATTAATGACCTTGTATTATCACAAATATCTATGTAGCAATAATATCTAAAATTCAAGTTGAAAGGTATCATGCAAAGTCAATTTTGATGAAATCTAGATATCATATCAGTTCATATAATCTGGATAATTCATATCCTGATATTGACATTTAATTGATGAGAGTGAGTACATAGGTGACTGTGGTATATAACTTTATAACTAAATTGAAATGAAATTATTTGAGTGAAATTGAACAAAAAAGTAAAAACATCGAGGCTTGGCGCTTCCCAAAGCGGAAATCGCTTCCCGAAACGGATCGGCTAATTGATAGTATCCTTGAAGTAAACTTCATGGCAATGTTGCTCTTCTAACACCTAGGTGATATCCAGTGACGGATTGTGATTCTTTCGTGGTTATGCGTTTTCCCTCTCATGACGTGGAGGTGTAACTACAGGATAACCCATCTCAATTTCCCAGCAAAGTTCTGCTGATCCCAGCTCTGTACCCACTCCTCCATCACTTCTATCAATCAGTGTCACTCTAGGCTTCAGAAAATTGACCGTGTATCTATATACATTTCTTGTATGATGGGATACAAGCTGCGCCGCATCGTGCGAGAGTTTTGTGTGATGTAAATCATGTTGCAATGCTTTCGGAGGATTACATACAACCTTGCGCAACGGATTTTGAAGCATTTTCAATCACATACATGCTACCTCATACCAGTTCTGACGAGGGATGACAACAGATAAGCGCTCGAAAAACAGCTAATAATCCTTTTGAAACGTGGTTTGAATAGATCGTGAAGACTGTATCGATTAGAACAATGCTAGGAGACGTGGCAGGCTGATAAATACGAACCTCGACTGTACAAAATATTAGCAAATCAAAGGGAGGATGAAGGCAGTCACTTACTGAATTTTTTCAATTGCTCGTCAAGGCTGGCCAGATCATCTTTCCGTTTCTTATTCTCCATGGTTAAGGCCTGCTTTCTGACCAGTAGCTCTTTTCTTTGTTTTTCCAACTCTTCCCGTACAACCTTCTCATTGTTCAACCGAGCGATCATTAGATTGTGTTGATCGGTCTCCTGATGGTGGGGGTGCTGTGCTAGAAACTCCTTTTCCGGTATCAACGGTAGTGAGGTGTACTTATGCCTGCGGTTGCGGTTGCGTCAGATTTGTTGCCCACAGGTGGTGCGAACACACAGTATCTGACTCACGGAAACTCTCGGCATGCGGTAATTTCTCCACGTAGATGCCTTTGTTCGTAATAGAGATTTTGCAACTGCAAATGTAGTCGGTCAACTTCCCTTCGCGCCTCACTGGTTGCCTCCTTTGCATCCCGTGATGATATGACGGCTGAACGGTGAAGGCCTTTGAGTTGTATCATCAAGGCATTTAATTGTTTTTGCCTTCGTGACCGTTCGATAAGGACTTGTTCAGAAGGCTCTCCGTCTGTCGTGTTCTCAAGTGCGGAAACAATCTCATGGCACAGATTGCGTGTTTGGTCTGCTACATTGAGGCAGTGTAGCAAGGCAGGATCTTGAATGACGGTTAATGGCTGGACAGTCATGACTGATGGTATGACGCGAAAGGCTGGAGCTGATGTGAATGTATGTGTCGCGGATGGATGGATGTATTGTGGTTTGATGTTAAGTTGGGTTGATCAGACAGCCCTATAGCCCCAAGAGCTTGGCTCAATACTAAATTGCGGCTAAACAACTCCAAGTTTCAACCAAAACCACTTCCTTCAGTATTCGAATACCAACAACCGCACGGTAACTTCAGTGTCCAAGAAACCTTACACTGATGCAATACATCCGATTCCTCAAATCACCCCGCTTCAAGCAGATTGGGTGCGGGAATGGCACAATATCTGCCTTGATAACTGTGTGTTCCGATTTAGGCGAGTCATTCATGTGCAGGGATAGCCTAATAATAGGAATTGTACGACATTGCAACGGAGCGGAAATATTCCGCAAGGAGTTTTCATGGAAGAGTGGTATGCGATCTCTCAAAATCGACATCACAGTGGATCGAGTCAGCGGATGTGAACCCATGATTCTTCAGGTTTCGACGGGGGATGTAGCCGCGGATCAGTTGCTCCTGGAGCCGACGACTACTATTCTATCTATATGGAGTTCTCCTTTCGGACTCAGTAAGGACGTTGAGGCCGAATCCTTAGTGGAACGCAGGCTAGATCTTGGCCGCGAAACATATTTCACTGTATGGGAGGAAACGAGGGACAGCATTGCGAGGCATATCTGGGTAAAATGGCCTCTAAATTGCATATACTATTTCTGTAGCCTAACGGTGTGTCTCCTTCATATAGGACGGCGGTATAGCATTGTCGACTTATCTTGCCAGAGTGCTCTCAAGCACTGAACGGGGGTCCCTGGGCAAGTTTGACGAGCTCCTGCAAGGCAACCAATATCTTAATGTTTTGGAACTCGGCAGTGGGTAAGGCATTCTCGCTCATTTATACCACAATCATGAGTAGAAGCTCAGATCATATGTGTTCCAAATTATAGTTGTGGGATTGTCGGCCTGGCGTTGGCGCGGTTGCACAGCAATTGTCACGTTACATTGACTGACCTGGATGTGGCTACGGATATCATTCGGAAAAACGTAGGAGGACAAAAATATGCAAAGTTCCGCGTGTTGGACTGGGACAGTGAAATACCATTGGATATATCCTCACAGCATTTCGATATAGTAATTGTTGCGGACTGCATGTACAATCCCGATGCTGCGCCGTCGTTGGTATCCGTGGTTGCAAAGGTCCTACAGGATGATTGCATCTTAGTTGTTGCCCATAAGAAGAGACATGTGAGCGAGGATCAGTTCCTCAATCTTCTGGAGGGATTCGGCATGGTATGTGAGGGTCGAACGCGAATTGATATAGGGGAGGAAGACACAGATCTGGAGTCGGAAGGGGTCGAGTTGTACATCATGCGGGCTGAAGCCGCAGACATAGAGCAGTGCCAAAGCTGAATGAACCACACATCCTAGCCTTCATTGACAACCTGGTTCGCTATCCAACTTTACACAGGATGCTTGCACCTGAGCTTACTTCCAATAGGATGAACATTGAATATCCGAAGTTGGATTGTTTGCGGTTCCTCTACATATATATTTGATATTTTCTCGCTGTCATTACTTTTTCCTACATAAACCCCTGGATAATGGCGGTCCAGTTTGAAAGGCTTGAAATGCCACGCGAGAAAGAGCCGCATCCAGCAAATGGGGCGGTGCGATCAAAAAAAGGGCAGGTATTCCGGCCCCCAAATTGCATCCATCGAGTTTTGTTACTGGACACCCAGGGATCTAGAATCCGACGCTCAGGAACCGAGTTTCGGGGACTTTTCCAGTCTGTCAGACGGCTTTTTGCTGCGAAAAAATAGCCGTCTGACAGTAATCTTGAACGTTGTTCCAACAGAGTACGCGTCTGACAGACTGCATACTCGAACATGCACTAAAAGAGCACATCCTCGAGTTCCCGCTCCAAGCGAGCGTGTGGCAAATCGTCCACGAACAACGTCTATTAGTCTAGCAACTAGCAGTTTCTGACGACTGAAGACTACTGCATGCCTAATTCCAACTTCAAGCAAATAGAGAAGTGCCAGATCACTTCTCAGCCACACCAGCCAGTGTAAGGAGTCATTACGTGTCTAAGAGAGGGTCAATGCCCACTAAAAACAATTACAAATAGCAATTACTACCGAAAATATAACAGGGGAACTGCCACAGAAATTCGCCAACTACCTACTTAAGTAAGTGCATTGCCTTACCTGGATGACCCCTTGATAGGATGTGTGCGGGCCGGAACTGTAACATGGCATGGTAGACACCCGAGATCTAGGAACTGTGAGAGAGATCTACTACTTCACGGCGGCGTGTACTTATTTTCCCTGGTGGAGAGGAGGTATCACTCGTACTCTATGTCTATTGTACTAGAAGCATGTCTGCTGCCGATATGTATGGGCACAGAGTAAGCCGAGTGACTGGACTCAAGGTATAATAATAATATCTCGCACTCTCGAATGGTGGTGATTTGAAAGGAAGAAGAAGCTTCTAGAGATTCCAATTGTAATCGAATGCCCAACAACAATCAACATCTCCGCTATATATCTATTGAAAATGGAGTATCAAGCGTTGGAACACTCTTTAAAGTTCCTCTTCTGCGGACTTTAGCAGAGTCAAATCGGTGGTTGCTTTTTTGTAGCGCCACAGACCCCATCAAAATTTGCTCGGACCAGAATTCCTTCCTCCTCTTTCCATTTGGTCCATTTTTCATTCCCCAATAAACCGAGTAAATCCATGCACTTCCAAGGTTTCTTTCATGTGGATCACATGCATGCAGAAAAAGATTAACGTCTGCCACAACGTCATCAACACAGAGACTGCACAAGCAGTCACTCACTGTTTGCTCCCTCAGTCGCGAATCGCGATCGGTGAAATTGGTGCCGATGTGCAACTGAACACTGATGGCACCATCCTTGATCATGACCCTGTGAATTGGTGCACCAACTCTGCGCCATGCCGAGGTTGGCTGGACACATTTAGCCACTTGATTCAACACATAAAAAGCCCTCATACAGATTCTTGATAACTGCCTCAACGAGGCTACCTGAGTGGACAGGTACGCCAAGATAACAGAATGGATGAGAGCGTATTGTAACGGTGTTCGGCGGCAATTCGTCGCCTAGCATATCCAATGGCGGCGGGAAACCCAGGGTTGGAGTTGAAGGAAAGTTCTCCGTGCGCCTCAGGTGATATGAGAGTACATATTCGCTAGTGGCATGACAGCCTAGTTTGATCTCCAACTGCTCGTGCAGACGACTACTCTACTGACGCCATTGCTGCATTGAGGGCGAGTTTATTTGTGCATGTAAACATGTAAACAGATTGGTAATCCAGTTGTTAACATGTTGATTACCAGAGGCATTCAACAACTATACGCCTAGAAGTGAATGTATCATATTTACCATGGAAGACACCAGTACTGCAGCCAGAAAACGATCCTGTGGAGGAGTGTGCACTCAATTGCAATTGCTGAGCGGTTTAATAGCGCATTTTTGTGGTCTGTGTGCGTGTGGATGTGGTCAAAAAAACCAGTCCTCACAGACTAGGCGCTTTTTTTAGTACCTGAGCCACCAAACCAAACATTTGCTAACGTTTCTCTGCTTCTTACGTAGCCCAACTTTCGGGGCAGCTGCCACTGCCAGACTATGCCCCGAAGTTCCATTCTTTGCCCTTGTCTATCTGTGCTCAACACAAAGGAGGAGGACGAGGACGAGGACGAGGACGAGGACGAGGACGAGGACGAGGTATCTGTGCGACCGAACGATTGATTAATTGAAAGCTCATCGTTCCCCCATCGCACCGACCGAGCGAGTGAGTGATATGTACGCTTACCTTAGTTACCAACTCGTTACTGTTGCTTTATGAGGACGATAAAACCTTGACTTACATGCGCACGCCCGTTTTTTATTGCCCGCGCCGCCGAGCTTGATCTCCCCCTCACTCCAGTTGTCATCCCCTTCCGCCCTTTCCGTCCTTTCTTCCCTCCCACGTCTCCTTATTCCACCCAAACCAGGGCGCTGACTCTGACACTGATCCTTCACTCATCCTCTCCACCACCCGGAAGTTCCTCTGTGAGTTGCCCATGCCACTGCCATTTATGAGTTTCACAATTCACCTGGGACCAGATCAATGCTCCAATTCCTGAGTCTCGCTGGGATACAACTGCATTTCTTTGCTCCTCGTTCCATTTTTCGTCCTATCATCATGATGTACGTCGTGCTGACTCGAAACCGTCAACAAGGAACTGAAAAAAATTAGCTGCACGGAGCAGTCATCCGTACAGTATCCCTACAGCAACCTCTGGCATCAGCCACTTTGGCGTTTGACTCGCTGACTAGAGGCACATATAGCCCTGCTTCAACTTGATCGAGGCGCAGGGTTGAGGCGGCCCGGTAAACAAATCAGGAAAAAACGGACAACGACGGAGCGTTCCAATCACCACTGAGCACTGCTCGGGACCACCCACAATCGCACACAGACACAAGCCTGTCACCAGGGCGAGAGGTTGCTTCATAAGAGTCCTCAATTTCCGCCCTCTCCTGTGTCTTAACAGTCTTCCGCTCTATAAACGCTCTTCACCACGGCTCGACGCTTTCTCCCCAGAGAATCAACCAAGATTACCTACCCTCGACCATCTCGCAACATTCTCAACAACATCCCGCCACCGAAGCATTCAACTAGAATTCACACTACGGGGAGGTTCTAGCTCACAAACGACCAATACCACATTCTTCTATTCCTCCCTGCCGCATAGCTTTCGCCGTCGTTTCCTTCCTCTTTCCGAGGGAGGGTCGAGGCGGTCGTCCTACTTTGTGTGTGTGCGGTTCCGGCCACCTTAACACCATCTAACGTCGTATATATTGGAATTTTTAGCTTGATCGATCTTAGCCCTTTTTAAGAAATATAATTCCTGCAATGAGTCCTTCTGAAATTGCTACCTGGGGTATTCCGAAAATCTCTCCTTACACCACCACCGTCACCTCCTCCACCACCAACATCCAACCCAGGTGCCCTTCCATCATGGCGCCTGCGGCGCTCGGTACCTCTCCGGTATCAACTAAGCTGTCACCTCAGCAACGGCGCTTCAGTCAGGCCAGTGCAAGCACTAAGCTCTTGGCTCAGTCCATGATATCACACGCCCTTCAGTCCCACATTGAGAATATTGACCCGGACAAGTGCGAGGCTGGTGGAGAGGATGCTTTCTTTGTCGCTGATCTCGGAGAAATCTATCGTCAGCATATGCGTTGGAAGGTTAACCTTCCTCGTATCGAGCCATTCTACGGTATGTTATGCCCCTTGTAAAAGTCGACGGTTACAGGTACTAATTTTGTAGCGGTGAAATGCAACCATGATCCCAAGGTTTTACAACTACTCGCCGCTCTCGGTACTGGTTTTGACTGC
This sequence comes from Wilcoxina mikolae CBS 423.85, assembly GCA_014904905.1. Taxonomy (NCBI): domain Eukaryota; kingdom Fungi; phylum Ascomycota; class Pezizomycetes; order Pezizales; family Pyronemataceae; genus Wilcoxina; species Wilcoxina mikolae. The sequence continues at coordinate 44,648 of MU122335.1, read as the reverse complement.
GCTTCGAAGGCGGAGCTTCAACAAGTCCTGGACATGGGTGTCGACCCCCAACGTATCGTTTATGCGAACCCTTGCAAGACGGCCTCCTATGTCCGTTACGCTGCTCAAGAGAATGTCCGCATGATGACATTTGACAATCCAGAAGAACTTTACAAAGTAAAGAAGTTCTTCCCCGACGCGCAATTGCTTTTGCGGATATCTACGGATGACTCCAAAGCCCTCTGTCGATTGAGCCTTAAATATGGAGCGCCTTTGGATAGCACCATTGATCTCTTGCGTTTAGCAATGGAGTTAGGATTAAACATTGTGGGCGTTAGCTTTCATGTCGGATCTGGTTCCTATGACCCTACGGCGTTTGTTACTGCTGTAAAGGACGCTCGGAAGGTTTTCGACGAAGCAGCTGAAATTGGCTTCGACTTGCGTATCCTTGATGTTGGCGGGGGATATGGAAACGATAACTTTGAAGACATTGCCGCAGTACTGGGGCCCGCAGTGGACAAATACTTTCCCCCTAGCATCCGGGTAATTGCGGAGCCGGGTCGTTATTATGTTGAGAGTGCCTTCACCATCGCTACACATGTTATTGCACGTCGCACAGTGCAGGATGATTTGAAGACCGGTCAGCCCTCATACATGCTCTACATGAATGATGGCGTCTACGGTAATTTCTCCGGTATCCTTTTCGACCATCAGCACCCGGTGCCTAAGGTTTTGAAGCATGGGTCCGATTACTACTATCATTCGCCGCCGAAAGAGGTTCAGCTTACCGAGTACTCCGTATGGGGACCGACTTGTGACGGGATTGATTGTATAACCAAATCCTGTTACCTTCCTGAGGTTTTGGAGGTTGGGGATTGGCTGTTTTTCAGCGACATGGGAGGTATGTAACCCTTGATTCGAATCCAATGCTTTTTTCCTGCTGACCCGTTAATAGCATACTCCAAATGCTCTGCTACCAAGTTCAATGGGTTCAGCGACGACCATCGGGTCATTTATATTGTCAGTGAGGCTGGTGCTCAGGCTATGCTTGAGCAGTGATCCTAACTTTGTGTTTATTATTTTCCATTATTGTTCCCGAGTCGGGGGAGCTTATAAAACGCGTTGACCGTGTGTCTGGCGAACTTTTGCATATATATTTTGGGGTTTTAAAAAGTTTTAGATGGTCTGTGCCAATTACCAGGAGAATATGCTTTTTGTTTTGTATGGATAGAACTGTTTGTTAATGGATGGTACTATTGTGCTAAAAATCGTGATCTCATTTCTTTAGACTCGTGTATTAAACTTTCTTTTACTTGATAGATAGGAGCAGGTTGTTCAGAGTCTTAATGTTGCATAACAGACGGAATGGATGCCTTGTAGTTGGCCAATACATACGCCAAGGGGCGTAAAACTCAGACATAAAAATTACCTACTCTGTAGAGTATCACTTTTTCAGCTATCTACAACTTGACTTGCATTGGTGCAATACGTGAAATGAAAGTATGTCGTCTACCAGTATTCCTACTTCGGGGTATAAACAGCAAGTGATTTGAAAGTACCTGTGTATATTACTAGTACTATATAGTAGAGTGCCTCCTGTGGGCACTGTTCCGAGCTGCATGAAACCCTACGATATTTCTTGTTCATACACATTTTGAGGTATCAAAATTGTAGGGTTAACAGGACGACTGGCGGAGCGCCACCAGCAACGGTGCTTTCGGCAAACCCCACCCACTACATTTCCTCTACCACCTTCACCACACACAATGTCGACCTCAGAAGAAGACCTCAACCAATGCATTGCTCAACTAAAGGACCTCTGTACTACGCTCACAAGCAGTAGTACGTCCTCACCAACCACTGCCGACGCATCAGTAACTACCGCTTCTCTCACGCATCGATGCTTTACTCGTACAATCTAACCTCTACACACTCTTTTCAGCTTCTCAATTCCCTTGCGGCGGGCTACGATCGGGCTCTTGCCGTGCTGAATGATCTGTTCTCGGCGCTATCGAGAGAGGTGGCAACGAATAGCGGGCTGTTCTCACGCGATGTATGGAACAAGACGCTGGCCGAAGTGTGTCGAAGAGCCATCATGAACGTGGAGAATACTGGTGGGGAGGAGGCGGCGGTGAAGGAAGAGATCGCGATTATTGAGAAAAAGGAAGCATCACTGAGGACTATTATCGATGCAGTTACACCGAGATGAGAATTGATCTCAGGGGGGTTTTTTTTTCTTGCCTGGCTCTGGTCCTGTAGAATTCTGTAAAGAATTGCAAGTCTGATATAGTTGCTGGTAACCCATCGTAGCAGGATACATCATAGGTAACACTTAATAGAGCTGTTCGGAGTCCTGACGGTGTACGGGTTGCATATCAAAAATGGTAACTGCTGGTAGTCATTGATAAATCTGCTCAGTTTATCACCGCTGTTATAGATATCGAGACAGGGATTGCATTTGGCGCCACATTTGTCTGTCCACCTTGCCGAAAGTGCTGATGAGTAGTGGTGAGAAATGCAGCTGCAATTGGATACCTCTGTCAGATCACTACTAGTCACCGTCTGTCACTCGCCATCTATGCCTTACCAGCCATTTCATCTAATTCATCTAAATGGCACTCCTGTCCCCACATGTATCGCAATACGCACAATGAGTGATGTGAGCGGACAAATGTTGAACAGGGAATGCCCTAGTTGCTTCAATACCGCAGCATTGGACCAGATACTCTTCCCTTTAACCTTGACATACAAAAGCGTCGCTCCCACCCAAATCCAAACCAACGCACATACACCATTCTCCTATTGTATGCATGCCTTTCGGAATCCTACACGAATGCCTCATACATCCCAGTATGTAGCAAGTTAGAAAGTCTAGGAAACATGAGGTGGGAATATCTACCAAAACACTGTGCTGTTTCTTACATGATCCCGAAACAATCTGAATACGGAAGAGACCACAAAGGTATAAAACTCATAGAGATACATACTTGGGCAATTATCGTTGCCATCGTCGTCATCGTCAGTAACATGCGGGTAGTGGTGTCGGTCAATCAACAATAGCCACTTTCCTTGTCTGCATACCGATCCACGACGACCACCTTCTCCCTCGAAACCCGCCCACCACCTCCTCCCTGTGACCGCACACTGCGATGTGAATGCCTCGGGTTCACATAACTGACGCTCCCCGATTTCCGCCCATGGAAGTTATTATATCCATACCGATCACCTCTCGACCTCTCCCCATCAATGTCCAACCCTTCCAACCTTTGTGTGGAGCCTCGCCCGTCAACGTACCGATAACTGCTTCTGGGCGATCTTGCAGCCACCGCTGTGGATCCATCGACATAGTAATTCCGCTCCCTGCTATGTGTGCTGATGACACTAGCGCGCGGTGATGATCGACCATGATATTCCCTCCGGCGACTGTGACTTGAAGGGGGGCGGTGTTGCACAATCTGCGTTTCGCGCATACCACTGCCGCCGTTGGTAGATGGCGGTGGAGGAGGAACTTGAACAGTCTCAATTACTGAGCCGTGGCTGCTGGCTTGAGGATGCACGCTGGTGCGACGGTCGGTTCGTATACGGCTTGGGACAGCGCCCTCTTCGTCGACCTCGGGTTTGACGCGGATTAGACACATTGTTCCTCGACAGGTGAGGTCGCTGGTGGGTAGATGCGTCCTCGGAAAGTAGGATGCTTGTAGTTGCGGAGATGTGACCCGGGAAAGTCGTTCTCGAAGATTAGTATTATAGTTCCGAGAAGCGACGCGATCTGCGGGCGATGGTACTTTAGTAACAAGTACAGAGTATGATAATGATAGTGATAGTGATAGTGACAACGGTAACGGTGGTAGTGATGATGAATGAACGAAGCTATAATCTAAGTACTTATAAACAACGAATGTCTAGCTGTGACGAAGACTATGGAATTGATTGGTCTGGGAGAAAGGTGTGCGAAGATCGGACACCCATTTCTGGTAAGATTACAACAAAAGTCGCCTTAAAATTAATTAAAATGGCAAAATTAGGAAAACATTGACTTCATCCACAGCTCCACCCCTCAATCTCTCTATATACCATGCATTCGATTGTTCTCACTGACGTCGTGCCTCTCGCCCTTAAACCTCCACACCCTCGAAATCCGGAGGTCCGAGGCTTCATAGGTATCTGTTGTATCAGTGGCGATGAAACGCGCATATTCGTGCTCAATCGTAAAGACAAACTATCTTGCGCCAATAGTACATCCCATTGGCGTACAGCTGGGGTTTACTGTATCCAAAATCCAATCCGTCACCTAACAATGTCAACCCTAAACCTTCATGGAGGGCATGCTCACCCCGTAACTGCGGACTTTGATCGCGTTTTCTCCACAAGCAATTGTGGGATCCTCTCTTCTACTGAACGATTTCCAAAATGTCACGGCTGTCCAATTATATGAGCCGTTAGTTTCTAACCTAGTGTATTAGAAGGCTCTCGGACTAGGGCTGTTTAGTTATGAGCTGTCTAACTATGGTACAAGCCTTACAAGCCATACATGTTGTCACGCTGGTGCCTTCAGTCCTCTCAATTAGTCCCCACGATGTCACTCGGCCTCCCTTTGGGACTATGAATCTCCGCCCCGATGCCCACTTACTCCCCGAGGCTTGCTTTCCACTCCTCCGATCTACTACTTACTCGCTGAAGGCCCTCTTTGTCGAATCTCGATCCAGTAATACATTCACTAAAACCCATGGTTCGGAATTGGTGAGCCCGAAGTTTCTTACCTCTCAAACCCCCTTCAAGGCAGCTGTGTAGTAGAGGGGAGTGATATAAAGATATAATAGAGTAGATGATTGCTATTTTCTTTCATCCTGAAACCGTGAGCATTGGTGGCTTGGAAATTTCAAGCAGAGGATGGACATGGTAAACCGGCCGGAGCTCTGAAGTGAGGCGATAGCTGAAAAAGACGAAGACTAGAACGCCGATGGATACAACGATGTGGTAGGCGTAGATGTTAATACCAAATCGGTTTTCGGACCTAACCCAACTGAAAGCCGTGTTGAAGCCATTCATTGCTTCGTCGCCATAACAAAATTCAGAACCAATGAATTAGGGTGATAAAACGGCGGTAGTTATATTGTATCTGCCCTCTAGAGAATGCCGTCGTCCACAACAAGGTCCCAATGGAATCCTTGGTCAATACCACACGAACCAAGATGAAAAACACAACATGGTATACGACGATCCTAACAAGGCACAACAAACAAAATGCAAGCAAGAAGTGATCTTGACCCGCCATTCCTCCCGTATAGTGGCTAATAGTCTTGTTCCAACGTTCGGACTTACTCCACAGTGACCGACTTTGCCAAGTTTCCTACATATGATTAATTATTAGCTGCTGAACAAGTAAGATATTCTGCTGAACGTACTTGGGAAGTCAACATTCAGATTCTCAGCAATAGCCATCCAGTAAGCCATTAACTGGAGAGGGATAACGTTGAGAAGTCCCTGTAGACAATCAATAGTCTCAGGCATCTCAATCTTCTCACAAGTCTCGTTCCGGAACTCCTCGTCATCCTCATTGCAGATAACAATCGGTCGACCACCTCGTGCAACAACTATAGCAGACCAGTCAGTGGCGGAACCACGGATCAAAATCGCACTGAAGACTTGCCTTGTTGATATGCGTTCAATGACTTTCTGAAAATTCCGTCCCGGGTGAGGATCATAATAATTGGCAGATTCTCATCCACCAACGCCAAAACACCATGTTTCAGTTCACCAGACATGACAGCTTCACAGTGAAGGTAAGAGATTTCCTTGATCTTCAGCGCACCTTCGAGCGCGGTAGCGAACTGGTTCCCACGACCAAGGAGGAGAAGAGACTTCTGGTTGTGGAAGAACTTTGCACATAATTCCTTGATCGCCTGGTCCTGCTTGAGGATCTGCCTAAATTGATCGGACACTTTACCCAGGGCCTCCATAATGTCTTCCCGCCTCTGTTTCTTGGAAGCTCTGTCCTCACTCAAGGAGAGGGCAAACATAATCAACGCGACGTACTGGGAGGTGTATGCCTTGGTAGATGCAACACCAATTTCGGGACCGGCATTGATGTGAACACCACAGTGGGTGAGGAGGGAGATTGATGAACCGACAACGTTGACAATACCAACCGTCAAAGCGCCACGCTCCAAACAATAGCGCAATGCCATGAGAGAATCGGCGGTTTCTCCAGATTGAGAAACAAAGACACATGTATCTAGGCATAATTAGCAACCAATTCCAACGCTCTCGGGAGTAATTTTTACCGTCTCGGAATACAGGTGCCTGTCTGTCTAAAAAGTCGGAAGCCAACTCGACCGCAATTGGAATTTCTGTCAACTCTTCAAAACATCCCCGCACAGCCATGCAAGAGTGGTAAGAAGTGCCGCATGCAATGAATATGATTCGTCGGCACCGACGAATAGTGCTGATATATTGCCGCAAACCTCCGAGCGTAACCCTCTTATTCGCAACATCCAAACGACCACGCATGGTGTTGACAACTGACTCTGGCTGCTCGAAAATCTCTTTCTGCATGAAATGGTCAAACTTGCCCTTCATAATCTCCTGAAGCTCGAGCTCCAAAGTCTGAATAGCACGGACTGCAGAGCCGCCCTCCCGCTTTCCAGCACGGTGAATGTTTAGTTGCCCTTCGTGGATATGAGCAATATCGTCATCCTCAAGATATAGCACCTTCTTTGTGTGCTCAATGATCGCAGATGGATCAGAGCTTAGGAAGAACTCGGCTGGCACAGGCATGCCGTCATCGGAAAGAAAGGCTCTAGATTGCGAGCGGTGAAGAAGACTTTTATCCGGGGGAGCCAAGCTGTTTTGAGGACCGGACTTCAGGTTCTTCAGAGCCACATTGTGCGAGGCCTGTTCGGCAGGTAGTGGTCCCGAGTCGGAAAATTCAACATCAACAAAATCAACCTTCATTTTGCGCTGAGTCTTAACACCCACCACCAGAGGTGAACCCTTGCGAGCAGCGATGACCTCATGCGGATAGTGAACAGACTTTAGCAGCAACCCAAAAGCGCCTTCCAGCTCAGAAATGACTGTCTTCGCAAGTGTAGTAAAGTCAATGTTGGGGTTCTGGTCGTAAATGTATTTGGTAAGCTTTGCGATACACTCGGTGTCAGTCTCGCTCTCAAAAACATCGCCCTTGCTCTCCAGCAGGGCCTTCAGTTCCTTGTAGTTGGTGATGATGCCGTTATGAACGACAGAAAATCGTGATGTGGGATCGCTCCTATTATCGAGAAGATAAGAAAATGAGGCCTCTCAATCTGAACCAGGAATATATACCGGTGGGGATGACAGTTAACGCGAGATGGCTGCCCGTGCGTGGCCCATCGGGTGTGAGCAATTCCTGCATGGGAAACAAATGTAGCATCAAGATCGGGCTTGGACTCTTCGATCAATTGCTGCAACTTTGCAACCTTGCCGACTTCCTTAAAAGCAAAAACTTCACCTTCCTTGTCTCCATCGACAGCAACACCTGCGGAATCATATCCACGGTACTCCAGGCGGTGAAGACCTAACAAATATCCAACGAATTAGCAAACGCAACGTGAGAGGCCCTCTCATGCAAGCCATAGTCAGACTAACCAGCAACCAAGGTGTCCAAGATGTATTTACGGTCTTTCTCGACTAAGTAGTTGATGTAGCCAAAGATTCCACTGCCCCGCAGTCAGCTACAAATGAAGACAGCAACGTGTTGTGGTGCGCACGTACCACATGGCTAACGGCAGAGGTTAATATTCGATTGCAAAATTTGGGTTGTTCCACTAGAGTAGGTTTCGTCGAAGGCGGGGCACGACAGAAACGACTAAACAATCGGTGATGATGATGATGATGATACAGAAGTTATAAGTAGACTCGTAACACAGGCGAAACCCCGATCAGAGGGGAGATAGAGGGAATGCCGGTGGGTGGAGGATATGAACGAAGGAGTTGGCGATGTTGGGGAGCGAGAAGAAGAAAGACGGGAGAGGAAAGATGGGAGCAGGTTCTTAAATCCCAAAGCATTGGTGGAGAGCTCAAGAACCGACAGGGATCGTAAGCTTGCATATCGAGACAGGGGTAGAGGCACGCTTGTTCGATTGTGTACCAGTCTGCAAATAAAGAGTTCAGGGCACGGCCTGCAAAGAGCAGGTACAGTCAAGAGAGTCGCCCAAGTGATATGAATCTCCGGTCGACCTGTATGTATGGGAGGCCCGGAAGACCAATTGCAGCCGATAGGGGAGACGACATGTCGATGAGAGCTGGAGGTGGTCTACCCAGGTGGCGATGTATCATATCATAGCAGAATCCGCACCAGAATAAGCCCACCCAAGCCAGACCAGAACGCACGGGTCACAACGGGTGAGCACCTCTTTCGGCTCTGTGTGACTTTCCCGACAGGCAAGCAAGCAAGCCCTACTCTTCGGAACGATACAGATAGATTGCTCTATATCTATCTTCTATTAAAAGTGACACTGTCTGTTTGTCAGACTCGAACAAGCGCTAATGATGCTACTCTAGTTCTGCTCTGGAAAGTGGTAGTGTACTGGGCAACTAAGCTTTTACAGGTGCATTCTGGTGTGATATCGATCAAGTGGGAACAACTGGTCCGTGCAATGCGCTACCGACATGAAAAGTGAACCAAGTGCGTGTTTAGCTATAGGTAGGTGTACGCATGCAGCATATGGGAAGATTCCCGTAATAATTTGCATTTTATCTAAATCATGCTGGAGTTGCCTGGTACCGCAGAACAAACTTCTCGAATTTGAGTTATTACGCGTTTATATAGTACTTTGCATGCGGGACGAAGAACAGGGGCTTTTTTGCTTACCTGGTATTGCGTACTGAAGTTGCTATTCTAGGAATTCAGCACTATATCGATCTTGGTGGTAGCAAACTGAAACAACATACACTACACAGAAATATGTTCTATACTTTCGAATGCTCAACCATGAAGATGGTTCCAAGCAAATGTCAAACATTACCTACTGAACATATAGATACTATAATACAGCTGCAGGTACTTATAAATACGAACTCGAATCACAATCACATACCATATTTCTGCTATTACTGGATGTAGATTCAAGGAAAAGATGATTGTCAGTTACAGATTTCAGCTTTCTGATTTGAGTTTGTTGACTTCTCATATATCTGAATAGTGACTATCATTAGTGTACTTGGAAGCCATCAATCAGCTGACTTTGCAAGTTCAGTTTTGCCGCCATGAACTTGTGAAGCAGAAAAAAGTCTGATTATGATAGTATCCTAAGAGTCCATTTGAAAATAAAGTATCAAAAGCAATATATACTTGATCTGATAGGTTGATAACTAGTGTTGGCAATGAAGCGGACTAGTCTGAGTCGGATCAAACCGAGGTTAGGTTCGAGGAGGGTTCGATCCGAACGAACCCTAGCCACCAATGGTTCGAACCGCTCGGCCACGAATCAAACCATGCTCCTTGGCGGTTCGTAAGCAGTTCGTGAGGGATTCGAGGTGAGGTTCGAACGGACAAGATTGGTCTCGTTCAAGCTTATATGAGCTGGTATGTGCTTCTATTGGTGTTGCTGTTTACTTCGTGTCACTGATTCTGTGAAAGCCGCAATGCAACCGGTTTCATACAAGCTCATACCAGCTTCCTCATGGTCATACAAGGGTCTATGGGCTTTATCGTCGCCATAACTCGCAGTAGTCAATTGATTGATTTACAAATTTATTGTTAACTATATACAAAAAAATAAGGTAGATCTTGGATGCACTTGGAACAGCACTTGGACGCGATCGGGCCGGGCTGCCTCTCGGCTAGCTGGAGATGATCGAGCTGGGCTGGCTCTCGGCTAGCTGGAGATGATCGAGCTGGGCTGGCTCTCGGCTAGCTGGAGATGATCGAGCTGGGCTGGCTCTCGACTGGCTGGACACGATCGAGTCGGGGCTGGCTGGAGACGGTCGAGCTGGGCTGGAGACAGTCAAGCTGGTCTGGAGACGGTCGAGCAGGGCTGCCTGGAGACTGGCTGAACGTGATCGAGCCGGGGCTGACTGGAGACGGTCGAGCTGGACTGGATCTCGGCTGGCTCTCGGCTGGCTGGAGATGATCGAGTTGGACTGGATCTTGGCCGGCTCTCAGTTAGCTGGAGATGATCGAGCTGGGCTGGCTCTCGACTGGCGGGATGCGATCGGGCTGGGGCTGGCAGGAGACGGTCGAGCTGGGCTGG